>VXBC01003606.1:0-81040 GCA_013399945.1 Ploceus nigricollis | reverse complement strand
TAATAATAATAATAATAATAATAATAGCAGCAATAACAATAAAGCAGCTTGTGGCAGGAGTCTGGGAGGAAATTGTGAGCAGGATGTGAGGAGCTGAGGCTGGGCAGAGAAACAGAGGTCAAACCAGCTTCCTGGGCTGGGCCTTTGGGAGGTCTCTGTCCAAGCTCCCACTCATGCACAAAAAAAGCCTTGGCCTGAGAACATGTGGGTCTGTAAAAGTGCAGACAGTGAAATGAGAAAAGGAATGACTTAACAGGAAGAATGTGGTGACACGTGCTGCTGCTGTGGGAAGATGAAGATCAAGATGCTGTAAAATGCACAGTCTTCCCCTTTTCCATATTTAAAATCTCATGGCATGTGGGTAACTTGATTAAAGTAAGTCAGCTTTCTTTAAGAGCTATAAAACCAGGTACTTTTCTTTAAACTCATGTATTAGTTTTCAGAAACAGCTGAAGAATTTTCAATAAAAGCTTCTGTGCATATGCACCAAATTCATACAAGTCTGTCATACAAGACAGACTCTTGGATTAAAAAAAAAATAGCCAAGAAAATAGGAAAACTTCTAAACAACTGAAATTGGTTTCCTGTATGCAGAAATTCCTCTAACCTTAATACCTAATAACCTTATCAATATCCTTAATATTGGTCCTCCTCTAAGACTAAAAAATGAAAGATCTGGCAGACTGTGTGCATGTAAGAGTAGCTAGATGATGAAGGTCAGTAAACACAGTTGCAGCAATCAATAGGTATGTATTGGCTTTGTAATTATCTTCCTATTAATGCTAAATTAGCTAAGGTATATTTCAGACATCTGTTATAATTTAAATGATTGCCAATAATTCTTATCTTATTGAAAAAAAGATTACTCCTTATTGGAAAGACCATAAAGCAAACCTGAAAATCTTTATCTATGGAGTTTGTCTCACAGTGCGTGGTGTCATCAATAAAACATCTCATGGTCCACTCATTGCTGCTGTGCAGACTGAGGACTATTAAAAGTAGGAGGTGCTGATAATCTTCTGTCCTGACATACCCTAACACATGTTTTAATGGTGGTATTGCTCTTGCATCCTATCTCACTCCTTTAGGACATGTCAGTTCATCATCCAGCCGACCTATCCAGCATTCCTGGCATACCTTCAGTCAAGCGCCATGAGCTGATATCCATAAAAATCCACTTTAGCTGACAGAAGGTGTATAACATCCTGAGTTTAATTGCCTGTTTTTAAAATCTGCTTTGTAAAACTTATTTTTGCCTGTCCCCCTGCCTTACCCCCAGCTCAGGGTTTTTTTATGCTTCAAGGGGCTGCTTGTGTCTTCCCCTCTAGCCCTTACTAAACAATCTGAGGGAGGAGAAGGCATTGGTTAAATATCTCACAACCCAGATGTTAACTCTCACAAATGACCTGTGGGGGGAAGAGTCTCCCTTTCCACACACTCTTACATATTCTGTGCATGATGCAGTTTCTCTCCTCTGCAGCCCTGGCAGTTTTCTCAGGATTATGTGATTTACATTCTGTACAGGCCTATGTGGATCCATACAGCTCAGCAGGAGTGATTTTTACAGATTTACTGCAGCAACCATAGGCCAGGGTCGGATTTGAATTTTTTTCTTACTTAGATGCTATTCACAGCAAAATCTCAAGGGCAGAACACCCACCAGCTGCTGCAGGCTTAAACTCCTGGGAAAATCATACCTGTCCAAGGTGGAAGGTCCTTCCCAAGGTACAATCCCTGCCTAAGACTTTTTAAAGGAGCTAAAGAAAATAGAGGGCTCTGACACATGATCAAGTTTTTGAATATTAATAAGTTACCTTGCATCAGCTGAACCACAGCAGCTCCTGTATACTTAATCGCAGCCCATTGCTGCCACCAAGGATAACACACAAGTATTACGTTTTTCACAGAGGTCTGGTGAGACTCCTTTTATCCACATTTGCTACAAACTAAATGCACACACAAAATGTGAGCTACTGACACTCAGCTGGCAGATACTAAGCCTTGAAACCCTAATGACACGGGATACATGGAAATCAGGAGTCAGGTTCATCAAAGTTGCTCATGCACTTCTGAAATGCAATGTCGATTGTCAGTTTCATAGAAAAAGCACTAACAAATATCTCCTGAGTTAAAAAAGACGTCCTTCAGCTTTCAAGAGAACAGCCTCAGTAAATGCTGAGCACTACTTTCAATAGCTCTGTTTCTAAGCTCTACCTCCACCCAAGGAGCTTGTATATCTCTCCAAAAGACCTTGTTTCTCACCAGAACATCTGTTCTTCTCCTATTCAATATGTAGCACAACAAAGTTTTTAAACATTAAGTTTATGCACACAAAGAAGTCTTGAAAAGTGGCTTTTCTGGGTTTGGGGGGATGACTTGGGTTTGTTGGGATGCTTTTTAAATTATTTTTGTTATTTTTTTTTCTTTTGCTACTGCAGAAAATGGCACAAGAAAATATCCACAAGAAATAATTTGATTTTAGATAACACCAGCCAGCTGGGAGCAGGGAGTGGGAATACTACTAGGTAATTGGCATTTTATGTGATCTCAGGAGGCAGAAGCCAATGAACACTCTTAAAATGGTATTACTAAGGAGGAAAAATATGCTATGCTACAGTGATCATCAAAAGTTTATGAACACAAATGCTAGCAGAGCAGAAGTTTCTATGGGCCACCAGGTGTAAGAAGTACTGGATCCTTGCTTTCAAAATTCCTTCCCTGAAATACGTTTCATGGGTGGCACTTTAATGAGACTTGGAGCTGTTCATATTTGTTCTTATTTTGGTATTTTGCAGCTGCAATTCAGCCTCACTGTTCTAAGGAATTGAGTCTTCTTATGGGTTAAGAGAAGCAAAAATCTCACCTTGAGCTAAATTCAAGCTAGCAGCATACAAACACAAGAGTACAGCACATGCATTTGTGACACCTGTGCCTCCAGACCCCCTGTGCACTAATGACAAAAATTACCTTTGGTTGGGTTAGTTGCACTGAGAAAACCTGCAGTGTAGAAATCTGTTTGCAAGTCCATTCTTCCCTAGTTCTTGTAAAAACTGATTGAAAATGCATCATATTCCCTTATTATATAAGCATTACTTGCATTCTGTCAACCTTATTGATTGTTTCCCCCTAAAATCTGATTTTCCAACAGCTTCTAAATGAAAACTCTAAGGTGGGATTTCAAAAACATGTCATTAAGTGAATATTGAGCAAACCAAAGTCACTGGAAAAATGCCAGAAAGAGGAATGTCAAAGGTAGCAGGTTTCCAGATTAAAAAAAAAAACAAAAAAATCCAAAGAATCACTAACCAAGAACTCCTTTGCCCATTACTGCAAAATGACTTAAAGTGAGACATAACCCCCCAGTTTTGACTGGTGACGAAATAATAGTAAGAGGCTAATGTTATTGTGAAAAAGACATTTCTTTCTTTTCATAGCATTTAAATTACAGTTTGGTTACCACACCATACTGGTGATATGCAGGAGTAATATTGATTGAAACTATGATTGTATTTTACTGCCAGAACTCTTAGCCCTCTCCTAGAAATTTATGCTTTTCCATACAAGATAGTTCAAGACCTCATAAGAAGGCATGAATTTTGCAAATAGCCTTTGCTTTTTGTGCATTGTTATATCAGTGGACCTTTTGCAGCCTCACTTTCTCCTCTTCATGTGAGCTCCTTGGACACTTGAATCCTGGGAGCACAAAAGAGACAAAGTCCTGTCCTTGGGCTCCTACGTCAACTAGCATGAGCTGACATCCAAACTGTATCCACAGTATTGAGTTCTTAGCACCATTGAATAGTTTGGGTTGGAAGGCATCTTTAAAGGTAATCTAGTCCAACCCTCCTGCAAATGGGCATCTTCCACTAGATCAGGTAGCTGAGAGCCCTGTCCAACAGGACCTTAAATGTTTCCAGGGATGGGGCATCTAGAACCTCTCTGGGTAACCTGTTTCATTGGTCCACCATCCTCATCCTTCTATCTTGAATCTACACTCTATTTTAAAGTTTAAAATCATTACCCCTCGCTCTGTTGCTACAGACCCTACTAAAAAGTCTTGTCCCCATCTTTCTTATCAGCTCCCTTTATGTGTTGAAAGGCTGTATTAAGGTCTTCCCAAAGCCTTCTCCTCTCCAGACTAAACAATCCAATGCTCTCAGCCTGTCCTCATAGGGGAGATGTTCCATCCCTCTGATCATCTTGGTGGCCTCCTCTGAAAGTGCTCCAACAGGTCCATGTACTTCCCAGAGCTGGATGCAGCACTGCAGGTGGGGTCTCACCAGGGCAGAGGGGCAGCTGCTGCCCACGCTGCTTTGGATGCAGCCCAAGACACATTTGTCTGTCGGGGCTGCAAGGGCACATGGCTGGGTGATGTCCAACCCAAGGCCTTCTCACAGGGCTGCTCTCAATGAGTTCTCCCAGTCTCCACTTGATCCCAGTGTTACCAATGAAGATATTAATCAGCAGGGTCCCAGTACGGACCCTGAGGGACATCACTCATCAACACTCTTGGTGCTTCCAGAACAGGTTGTCCATGTTCAGATTGCTACTGGGACAAGATGTTCCTTGCAGAACTGTAGATGCAGACTCTTGTAGTTCAGCGATGAGACACTACTCCTGACACTCCACTAGTACACATCTAATAGATAATTTAAAAATTAATTCTGTGCTTAACGGATACCAAAAAGCTTGCAGGGAGTTGTGTGCAGCTTTGCAGAGTCCATATTGTCAGCAATCCCACAGCCAGGGGAGCGGCCTGCAGGCACAGCCGAGCCAGACCCGGAGCCCCGGCAATGATGGGAAAACTCCCAGCCCGTCTGGCAAAGCTCCAAAGCCGCACGACAGGGAGGGAATCGCAGGGAAGGAAACGCAACAGAACATCTGCCCCAAAGCCATCTCTCACTGGCTCGGCGGCCAGGCCGCCCCGGCTCTCCGGGACTCGCACCAGCGCTGTGGGGCGGGAGCAGTCCCGGCCCGGCCGGCGGGAGGGACAAGAGACAAAGCGGGGCCCTTTCATCCCGGGCTGCCGGGAAGGGCCCCGGCGGCTGATGGATGAGCAGCGGCCCACACGGCTGCCCCGGCACCCCCGTCACGGCGGGGCCGTGGCCGGCACGGAGTGCCCGACCCGCGCCCCTCGACAGCCTGGGCCTCCAGCGGCCGGAGGGTGACACTGCTGGGGAGTGACACTGATGGGATGTGTGACACTGCTGGCGAGTGACACTGCTGGAGTGGGTGACACTGCTGGGGTGGGTGACACTGCTGTCCGGGTGTCGCAGTGTTCTGTGTGTCTGCTGAGGGCACCCAAGCCTGTGGACCTTTCGGTGATCCATGTTCCTGGGTGTTGGCTGCCATCACGCCCTCACACTTTTAGTCCCTGATGGCACTGGATGGCCTTCTCATCCATTATGTACTCTTGTGCTGTGTGGTTGTAATTGCCATCAGATATAACAACTGCACAAATGTTATTGACTGTACTCCTCAAGGCTCATGAAGGGAGACATTTGGAGAGGAACAGGAGAATGAGAGGTGGATTCCTCCTGCTCCATCTTTCACTGGACAGTAGAATCCAGTCTTTCACAAGTCCCAGCTCAAGAAGATTTTAGCCTGTGCATATATGGCTCTTGTCCAAAAAGACAGAAACTACCTAACTTCCTTGGCAGGTCAGGACTTTCCAGTCTAGTTGCTTCCATATGAGTAATTATCCCCACCTCTACAGCAGTTTGTTTAGCTCTCCAGTGACAGAAACATTTAACTCTGTGATTCAATCACTTCCCTCAAAACTGTCTAAGATCACAGAATCACAGAATAGTTAAGGCTGAAAGGGACCATTGGAGGTCATGTCCTCAACCTCTCTGCTCAAGCAGGGTTCCCTGGAACACATCATTCAGAGCTATGCTCAGGTAGCTTTGAATACCTCCAGTGAGGGAGATCCCCAGCCTCTCTGGACAATCTGTTCCAGTGTGTGGTCACCTGCACAGTAAAGAATTTTTCCTCATGTTCAGGTGAAACTTCCTGTGCATCAATTTCTGCCCATTGTCTCTCATTATTTGGCACCACCAAGGAAAGCCTGGTACATCCTCTTGACATCCCCCCCTCAGATAATTACAGATATTGATGAGGTCCCTTCTCAGTCTTCTCCAGGCTGAACAGGCCCAGCTCTTTCAGTTGTTCCTTCTAAGAGAAATGCTCCCCTCCCCTCATCATCTTTGTAGCCCTATTGATGCTCTGAAGTATCTAAAGTTCTCTTGGATATGTACTTCAAACTCATACTTACTAAGGAAAAAAAAACTGAAGCTTTAAAAATTCTGTTAGCACAGCAGTAGTGCCACTTTTAAGCTAAAAAAGATCTCTGATTAGAAAGCAGGAGCTACCCTGCAGTTTAACCTGGATTTTTTCACTCACTTTCTATTATATTTCAGATAATGAGACAAGAAGAGTCATGAATGATTAAGTACAAATATTATAAAAGAGATAATGTAATTAATTAGCCTTGGAAGTGGATAAGGACAGAATGGAAAAGAAGTGATCTTTAAAAAGAGTTGAGTTTAATGGAGAGTTATGTGTACAAAATTGAGACTATTTCTAGCTGTTGTCATTAAAACAAGTCTAGAAATACCACATCCATCGCCTTTTGAATGCACCAGCATAAAGGTGTGCTTTCCCTGCAAACAGAGTTATTAAGCACAGCTAATTTGGCAGGGGGGGACCGTGCTTTGGGGAAAGGACAAAATTGTCATCTTCGATGTGCACATAGGGTGGAGTAGTTGCAACTGTAGATGATAATTCAGAGACAAAAAAAGAAGCTTCGGGAAGCAACAAGAAATGGTCTTGAGCTTTCTCCTGATAGACCTTGCCCAATGTACCCAGTATTGCCCAAGTAGCAGTCAATACCCAAAAATACTTCAGTGAAACACAGCAAAACTGATTGACAGAGGCCTGAGTCCACGGTGTTACGCAGCTTGCAGCTTACACATCCAAACTCCAGGTGAGCAACGAGGAATGCAGGCTGCCACATGGGTAATAACACTGAGACACTGAATGAGAAAGCTCCAGTGAACAACAGCTACATGGACTGAAAAAGCAACAAGATTGAAAGCTGAGGTGAACTGCTCCGGCTTCCAAAGGTGAAAGGGAAACCTGGTATCAACTTTTAGCTCCTAAGTCTGGCAATTTCCTAACCTCACAAAACACATAGACCTGCTCTTGCTAATTTCATTAAGCACTTCATATTGCTGATGGCCATATTTTATTTAGATTTTGTCAGCATATAAACAGGCCATTTAAAAGCAGTGCAATAAAGTCATTCTAGGCAGTGATACTTTAATTTAAATTTTTAAAAAAATGAATTCAATACAGTATTAGAGAGACTTTCAAAAAATTCAAGTTCTGATTGGCATTGTATACCAAATGCTACCCTTCTTGTTGAATAAATCAGCTGCAAGCAGTATGGATTTACACTAAAAAAAATATCCCTAATTCCTTTATTTCCATAACTTGCAACAGATTATTTTTAGACTGCTTGTTCTCAAACCATTGCTGGTATTTCCATGCTGTTCAATGAATTTGATGCAAACACTCTCCTGTGCTCAGTTTAAGGCATGACCTGGTGATATCTATGAATAATTTTCTGTGATACTTTGCAGAAAGTGAGAGTGGTTCTAATTAATTAATAAGTGGTTTAAACAATTTGTATTTTACCATGATTAGCTAATAGAGATAGTTTTGGGACACTGGTGAAGTTCCTTAACTGCTGCCTTACAGGTTCCTCCTGCACCACCCTTTAACTTGCTCACTTTCTAGTGCTGGACTTCTGCATTCCTGAGACCAGCTTTAATGAGGCCTTTGGGGTGCTGGAGCACAACTGTTTGCAAGCATGTAAGATTTTCTTTGAAATCACAGGTGATATTGACATTTCCAGCAGGCAGAACTTGCACTGGTGTAAATTTGCTGGATCCAGTCCAAAGAATTTGACTTGTATGAGTGAATAGAGCTGAACAGAAACCCTGGGAATACCTCTCCTCACTATGACTCAGAGAAGCAGGGCTGAGCATAGTAAAAATATTGAATTACAATTAAAAACCTGCTTGGTTTGTCATTCATGTGTTCCTCATGGTTTTAATGATAGTGGAATTGTGAAACATTCAGCATTTTCTGAGAAGCATTATCATATGGTATAAAATCATGCCATTAATGTTTGGCTACCTGCATAATAAAGTTACTTATTTTTAATCGCCCTGATTATATGCTCCCATAAATTATAGTACCTGATCCTTCTGTGTACAGTCCCTGTCCATGTGTTAAAACTCCAACTTGTTCCTTACCGTTCTTACTGATGAAAACCTTTGCTATGAGTAATTTTCTATACACATATATGAATTTTGGATTACTGAGATTCCTAATGAGATTACAATCAGCTGTTAAATATTTCTGACAGAAAATATACAGTACAGAATTTGGAAAATATCTGTACCTCATGATGAAACCAACTTCTAGAAGATTTTGTTAGAAATATTCCCAAGGAAGGCTTTGCACTTTGGCAAGAAATTATCCTGCACAATGCTAATAAAGCAGAATTAGTTCAGGTTGCTGCTGACAGCAAAAGGTTCTCCATTATTTCACCCTATCGGGCTTCCACACTTGGAAATTATTACAAGCAACTGCTAGAAACAAGAAAATGAATATGGGAAAAAGTGGAGAGAGAATTTGGGTTTTGGCCCCTTGGGATGATCATCCTAAACAGGATCCCAGCTCAGTCAGCTGGGTGAAATTGCCTCCAGTGAAGCACACTTCCAGACATGGGCAAAAATTCAGACTGGTTTCCTAGGAATTCTAAGTTTTACAGAATGGTGAGACTTTGTTTTATTACTCAACACTGAAACAGCAGAATTTTAAGGGGAAGTTCATTTTTTTAAAATTAATTTGGAAGTAAGCTGCTGTATAGTAGCGTGCTTTACTCACTGACATTCACAGCCAGGAGTTCACCTGGTTGTAGGGAACTGGACTTTGCTAGTTTTTGGTATAATTCTTTGTTACATCTTCCTGTGATTTCTGGGAGATCAGGGAAGTGGATGAGCCTTTTACCACCATGTCCAGTTGATTGTGGTAAAAAAGCTCTGACTAGTGTTAAATAATAATGGATTTGACCCAATTTACTTTTGTGGCTGAAAAGGAGTGAATCTATAAAGCAAAATTCATGGTGCTGACATGATGCCCTGTATGAGCATTTTGGAGGTTTTACATAAGGCCAGATCTATTCTGGTGACACGAAATGAATGCTCATGAGAAGCCAGAGCTGTGAAGCAAACTTTTGGAGTACATCACCTGGTTTGTTATCCAGGCAAAGTAGTTTTTTTTGTGTGCTCCAAGACAGTTCCACCACATGGGTCAGAGACCTGCTTCGAAGACTCCATTCCCCTGATATAAATTAAAAAATTAAGGCAAATACACCCAAATATGTTGCTTAACTATTACCATGGGCCTGCTGTATATGGATGCAAACTCTGCCATGTCACTCTCCCCCATCTCAAACCCAGGCTGTTGCCTATGCAAAATAAGCCACAACAGTCCTACCTCCACTACACACATTTCATTTGATGGAGAAGAGGGGGTAAATGGAACTCACATTTCTTCAACTTGATCTGCAGACTGGACATTAAAGAAGTGGGAAATATGTGCCTGATGACCTCAGGCTATGTCTGTGCTTGTAAATAAACCATGCCAAAGATCACAGCTTGGCTCACACCCATACATGTAAGAGCTCTTTCCTCCAAAACCAGGGTCTTCTCAGGTAAAAGCCTTGTTTTCTTGTAGTGAAGTTGCACATACCTCTTACCCATCTCCTGATTTTTCTTGTTTAATTTTTTTGAGAGTTGAATAAAAAGTTTCCTCAGAGTCAGACAAATCTCTCTCTTCGAAAGAGTGGCACTGCAGCTTTTTTTCATGGGAATGACAAAGCTTTCTGAATTTGTTGTCTACTCCAGCAGAGACTGGTGAAAGAGGATGTGATAATGAAATTGTATTTCTGTTTGGGAAGTCAGCATAGTGTACCCATCCCTTATTTTACCATTTCCAAGAAGGAGAAAGCAGAGTGCATGAGCACACTTTAACTCTGCAGTACCTACCACCTGACCTCAGAGACCAATGCATCCAAAATCCTCCATGCTTTGCACAAAATGAATACAGCTAAAACCCATTCTGCAGGTTCTGTGTGTGTAGCTTTCCTGGCACTGATGAAGGTGCTGCTGATGTCCGGGTGTCCCAGTCATCATCATTTCTAGTGTCGGTAGTTCTGTAGGTGCTGTGGACTATTGGGTAAAAATTACATTTTATCCTCAGCTCACACTGAAATCTTTCCTGTTTTCTATTTTTGCCTTTTTTATATAGTTATATAACTGAAGACCAAAAATAGGAGCCTGGATTTCTACACAGACAACATAGTTCCACGGGGTTCAAGCATAAACTGTCCATATTTTGCCTCAGAATGCACTGATAGGTAAATTCACATCCTGTGCTTGGATTAATTAGATACTCATTAAATAGAGCTATTCTGATTTGTGCCAAATTAGGAGATGTTTTGATATGGAGAAAAAGTTCCCAAAAATTAGACACAGTGTCCTTGAAGACTGATGAAGGAATATATTTCTCACAGTTGGCAGGGACAGTTTTTTGATTTAACATCTCTACACATATAAAGCTCCTGTCCAAGGATACCTTAAAAGTGCAAAACAATACTTGTTCTTAGAAATGTCCAACTTAGCATGAACATTGCTGTAGACATATCTGCCTATAAAAATTTTAAAAAACCCAACAAAATAAAAAATCCGTATTAATCCAAAATAATTCACTTAAATTAATCTCTTAAAGGAAAAATAATCAGTAATCAGTAGTTCACTGCCAGAAAGAAGGTGTGTATCAAAAGATTTGTGGGTGTCAGTATCTTCTCCCCAAGGAAAAAAAAGTCATGGCAAACAGACATGAATAGAGAATACTTCCAATACATTTGTAGGTAATAGCAATGTAGGAACGACTGAGAATGCAACAAAAAGGCTCAGATACATCTTGCTACTGAAAATGGTGCAGTTTTCCCCTGTTTTCTCTCAGACACATTCATGCAGGAGTTGACACTGCACATGGTATATGGAAAGTGACATGACACCTGGCTCAGAATAGTGTGTCATTTCAGCCACAGACTTTGTAAAGGCACCTTGCAATTGCACCCCAATAAACACTGAAAACCAGAAAAAAAGTTCAAAATCTTGGCAAGTGGGAAATTCACCAGAAATAGGATTAAATAGGATAGGAGTAAAGTACTGTACTTAAGAAATGCAGATGTCCATTGTAGGTGACTTACAAGATTGTAATTCTCCCTTTGAAGTTTTAGGGTTTTTTGTTGGTTTTTTTTGTTTTTTTTTTTTTTTTTAATGCCCATGGTGACTTCTGATTGCACCATCTTGATCCTGTACTTCTGTGCTACCTTTGTGGGTTTTGGGTTGTCTTTCCAGTTTGGTTATGATGTAGTAGAGCAAAACAGAGAGAAGGCTGTCCCACAAGTCAGCGAGCCGATACTAAACCTGCTGCCAATGCTTACTGCACATAACACCTGTAGCAATCCCTGTGTTCTATATAATTGTTTCACCTACAGCCTCCAGCTTCTGCCTTTTCAAACAAGGCAGGAGACAAAACAAGCAAAAAATCTGCTCTCCCAAGCAAAAAATCACAACCTAAATGACATGGTTAGGTGGCTTCACATCTCTCCTGCTGTATATCCAGAATTAAAGCTGACACTGATCTCTCCTCAGTTTTCAAGGAGACCTTACTCAGGCATAAACCTTGTGGAAGGATTCAGTTCACCAGAGATCTCAGCTGCCTTCTCTAGATATCATTCTATCTTTATATGAATTTGCTTTCATAGACAGGCACTCAAAACCTGTACCTGCATCCTTCTATGCTTCAACAGAATACAAGGAATATATAATTTCTGTACCAAAAAAAAAAAAGAGATCATAAAATGTGTAATACTTAAGTTTGCTGCTAAAACATTGTTCTCAACAGTTTATGTTGAAAAGAGAGGAGTCTTTTCATCTCCAGGTAAGATCAAGCACTGATTGAAGTGAGATAAAGAATGGGTCACAAAATTTTGCTGTTGTTTGGCATCTATGTTTATCAAATCTGTCATTATAACAATTAGATTTTCATTTGTTCTTGTCTTACCTGTTTTGACTATCTGCTGATAAATATTATACAGGAGGAATATAGGAGTGAGAGTAATATTTTACCCGTATTCAATTACGCTACACTTCACCTTTCTCAGATTATATTTAATTATAATTCATGGCTTTCGCAAACCACTCATAGTTAAAGGGCAGTCAAATAAGGAAGAAAAACAAATGTAATCTCTGACTCCAGGGTATTCATGCTGTTAACCCACTGATTAAATTATCCAGTCTTGCATAATTATTCCTGTTCTATGAACTGGTAAATAAAGGCAAAATGGTGGCTTTCCCAGTGAGACCCAGCACAAGGAAATCTTATCCATTAATTTCTACTGAAGCTTTAAAAATATTATTTTTAGAATGTTAGTATTTTGCCTTAACATTCATAAAGTTCAGTCAGGACTATTACATTTTAAATCAATTACAGTGTTCCGGCAGGGTACAAGGTACAAGAGATGACATCTAAGTGCTTCACATTTTAGACTCCATGGGAGTGGTTGTATTTCATCAGCTGGCTACATTTTTATTTAATACCACTTAATAATTAACCACTTAATAGAACATTTTCCTTGATACAAATTAACAGATTTTGGTGTTTGTTTAAAGGAATAACTACACAAAAGGTATAATGGAATACACAACCTGTCGGATTAACCATTTTTTTCCCCACCCAACAGCTCTGTCTCCTTGAACCTTAGATACCTGGAGTAAGATCCAAAGTGTCTACACAAAAAGGCTGCATCACTACTAATAAATTGAACATGTGCAGTCTCTGGCCAGTGGGCTGACTTGCAGGATGGCTACAGCCATGCCCTTGTTCTGCCTCTGCCTCCAAAACAACCCAGTCCCAACTGACCGAGCAAAGGCTCAAGCTGTACATAGACCTTTGTGGGTTCTCAGGTCACAGGGTGGGAGCATGGCTGAAGAAGCTCTCAGTCCTCATCCTATGTCCTGTAGAGCTGCAGTGTCTGCATTCCAGAAAGGGGAATTTATATCTAGATTTATCTAGAACACATTGCTCTAGCTGCTTACAGGCCATCTGTGTGAGGTAGTATCAAAAGCCTCATGGAGGCAAATGAACTTGATATTGCTGCTTCTTCTGTGCTTCTTCCTTCTGTTAAGGAAACTATACTGCTTGGACATGGTCTGGCACTGTCTGTTATCTATGCAGGCTTATCTTCACACCCGTACCTGACTTCTAAGGGCAGGCACATGGCCCACCTTCCCTTTGGAAGTAACTACACTCTGTGCTAACCCAGTTCACCCAATTCCTTACAATGAAGTTTATCAGGCCCTACCTACTTGAAAATATTACAACTAGCTAAGGCTGGGAAGCATGGAATCAATATTTAAGGCTATTACTTGCAGTGCATAAGATCAGCTCAGTTGGTCAGTGCAGGGTGTTAATAATACCAAGATTATGGGTTTGATCCCCACATGGGCCATTCACTTAAGAGCTGGACTTGATGATCCTTGTGGGGCCCTTCTAATTCTGTGATTCTGTAGTATCTCCTACTTGCTGTGGGATACCAGTGAATAAACACTAGCTAATGGACTGAGCAGCAAGTAGCACTACAAAGCTCTTCTGTTACCAGGGTTCTGTTTTCTCATCTCAGTATTGTGCCACTGGAAGCATAATTCCTTTCCTTTCTCCATCCATTTTAATGCTTCCACATTTTTAATATTTTATGTTGAGAAAGTTTCTTTCTCTATAAATATCTCCACTACTATCAATGTAGAAGTAGAGTACCTCTACCATGTCAATGCTTATAGGAAACAGTCTCTGTTTTTAAGCATTCCAAAAAGCTCTGCAATGTCTCAAGTTCACTGCCTAGTTCTAGAGGCTTTTTGTGGATCTTAAATATTTCCAGGTCTCCCTGTCTCTGGTTGTTTGCATTCACCTCTCACGTTCTGATTTCACTGTTTAAAGGGCAAGGAAAGTTTACTGAATGGAAAGACCTTGGAGTCTACAATATCAAACAGCAGAGTGACCTCAAAGGAAAACATATTTCATTAAAAAGAAAAAAGAGTTTCCTTGCAAATCCAGCTTGTTTTACCCACCCAGATCTGCCTTTTTGCTGCCTCTGTGGTGACACATGTTTTATATGAATCTATATTAAGATGAATTTTAACCTACAAATAACTAGATACAGCTATGCAGTAGGAGGGAATTCCTACAAGATGATGTAAAGTTTTTTAAGCAGTAAAATTAAAAATAGCACGTAAAACCTGACCAGTAGATTTGGATTTGAACCAAGGCAACACATTTGGGAAACATTATCAAGTTTATCAGGGGTAACATATCACAGAAAATCTGCTTCTGTTTATATGCCATTTATTATTCATTTTTGACGTTTTCCTTTTTTCCTCAACCTTTTTTACCCCTAAGCAAATATATGTTAGACTTAACTGAAATGTGAGATAACGGACCAGTCTCTTAGTTTTCTTTCCCTATATGACAAAAGCAGATCTGAGTAGAAGTAAAATAAAAAAGTTCTATGAAATCTAAGTACAGGGGAAAAAAAGTTGCCAGAGCAGGACTGGTAATAAGGGAGAAATCTGTCTCACAACGAAACCCCAGCAAAAATAATTGCCTAATAAGATTAAACTCAGGGCCAAATTCTGTCCTTCCCTATGCTGTCTTGCATTTCATGATGTATAAATAGCACATGAAAGCCTTTGCTTCATGTAACACACCACATGTGTGATAAAGGCTGGTTTTTATGTCTAGGACACTTATATTAATGGGATTATGCCAGCAGAGAGTTCTTTGCCCAGGGTTGGCAGAATGTTTGCAGTTTATAGTAATCAAGCCTAACTCAGGGAAAAATACAAGCAATAAAAGCAATTTCACTCTTATTAAACAATCCAGTCCCCCAACTTTACTTAAAAAAAATTCTCACTCATACCATCACAATAAATTTGAGAATGAGCTGTATGTTTAGCTGCACCTGATCTGATCAAAACAAAGGTAATCATTAAAAGTCAGCTTAAAGCTGGTCTAAAGTCAGACAAGATTCATGCAGTCTTTCTACTGAATGCAAGTTGAAGCTCAAATTTGAATTCTTTTGTAATTTTTTTTCCATCAGTAGTGTGTAAATTTCTTCAGCAGATTCCAACACAAAATATGAATATTTTTGAAAGCTGTTTTTGAACAGTAGTTTGTTTCGATGCTGAAATCTCCAGCTGAGTTGAATGTTTACTATTCTTTGTTAGGATGAGGAAAAGTTTTGGAGTGGTTTCAGGAGCAAATCTTTCCTCTGTGTGCTCTAGAATCCACAGTTAGACCTTGTTCTATCAGCAAACATTCCTTATATCTCAAAGAAAACAAACACAGTAATAGGCATAAAATGGGGAATATATTTGTTTTAAAATGCAAACCCCCAGAATATAATAATATAAATAGATCTTATTTATATTTATTGTTTAGTTTTATTTTAGTAAGTGCTGTGGTTTCTAGAATCCATGTGATAAAAAAGCTGTGATTTTATGAGTTGTTGCATGCTGTTGCTGATGTAAATGCTTTGATTATCTATTGAATAGTTCCATTTGAACAATTATTTGTAATTAGAATTAAAAATTACTTGTAATTACAATTAAGATTCTTGTTATTAAGACATACAATGAGTGCAGAATTACACCCAGACCTTACTAAAGAAATGCTGGGTAACTCTCCGCTACTTGCGGCAGAGCAAAAAACTTGTGTTTTGGCAAATGTAAGGTAACATGTCTTAAAACGTGGTATTTAGAGGACATTTATTCTAAGTGGATACAGATGGAAGAGACCAGAGAGAGTAAGTCAAAGGAGTTCCTAGTAACCCAGTAAGGTTGAACTGCTGACCCCTGTTGAGGAAATTAGCATTGCTGGTGATGCTGTCAGGTAGCTGAGTGCTACTAGACAGAGAAGATGATTTATAAGCGCATATGAAGAAAAAGGTACAACTTGTAAGAGTGAAGAAGTTTTGCTTGACCTTTTTAAGGTTTACTTTCAGCTTGGCAATTTGAAAGCTAATGACTCAAACAGACGTGGAATCAGACCCTCAAAGATAAACTAAATTAGAATGAAAACCATGTCATTTATTTTATAATGATGCTTGTGTTGCCTCCCTCTTGCAGAAATCGCAGAACAGGATAGCAACAGATACTGCTCAAAGCAAAAAACTTTCAGACACTGAGAACACGTAGATGCTTTGCTGCCTCTCCTGAAGATGAATGTAAGAGCTGGAATTTCATCCAAGGTAATAACCCAGGATCTCCACAGACAACAGTGGAGAGACAGAGAATGGGGCCCATGGGAATCTCATGAGGTTGAACAAGACCAAGTGCTGCACTAGGGTCAGGGCAACCCTTGGTGTCAATCCATGCTGGGGGATGAACAAACAGATCAGAGCAGCCTGGCTGAGGAGGACTTGGGGGTGCTGTGGGTGAGAGGCTGGACATGACCCAGCCATGTGCCCCTTGCAGCCCAGAATGACAAATGTGTCCTGGGCTGCATCCAGAGCAGCGTGGGCAGCAGGTGAGGGAGGGGATTCTGCCCCTCTGCTCTGCTCTGCCCCGGTGAGACCCCACCTGCAGTGCTGCACCCAGCCCTGGGTCCCCAGCACAGAAAGGACATGGACCTGTTGGAGTGAGTCCAGAGGAGGCCACCAAGATGATTTGAGGGATGGACTATCTCTTTTGTGAAGAAAAGCTGAGAGAGTTGGGATTGCTCAGCCTGGAAAAGAGAAGGCTCTGGGATGACCTAAATGTGGTCTTCCAGCACCTGAAGGAAGCCACCAAAATAGATGGAGTTTTTACAAGAGCCTGAAGTGACAGGACAGGCAGGAATGGCTTCAAACAGAGAAGGTTCAGTTTAGGTATTAGGAAAAAATTCTTTAATGCAAAGGTGGTGAGACACTGGAAAAGGTTGTCCAAAGAAGCTGTGGATGCCCCATCCCTGGAAGTGTTCAGGACCAGGTCGGATGAGGCTCTTGAGCAACCTCGTCTAGCGGCAGGTGTCCCTGAGCACTGCAGGGTGGTCAGAACTGGATGAACTTTAATGTCCATTCCAACTCAAACCATTCTATGATTTCTGGGGACAAATTAATCTAGCCTAACACAAAGAACAAGGGTTTTTAGAGGTCTTTCTCTCCATACCCTTTGGAGGACTGCATATGTGGCATAATTTGCTACCTCAAGCATTTAAAACGTATGGCTGTTCCAAGTGCTCTGTCTTGAAATATCACATGAGTAGGTTTGTAACAGCTGTCACCTGTATTTTCAAGATGTTTATGTCAGGCAGGATAAAAAACTCTGTGTGTCAAACAGTGTATCAGGTTAATATCTATATAAGCAAAGTTGTGGAAGAACTGATCTATTTCAAATGGAGGCAAAAATACATTTTCTAATTTTGAAAAGACAATTTAAAAAAAATAAAAATTACTTCCATTAAAAAGAAGGTGAGAGGATGACATTTTAGGAACTCTGATACCAGTATTATGACCATGAATTAGTTTCACTTCGCTCTTATGATCAGGGAGGTAAATGACCTGACACTGCCATGTCTAGAATGTTATCTTTCATTTTTATGCTTTTTGACCCATAAAGTCAATAGAAGATATCCCAGAATTCTTCCAGCAGAAGTTTCCAATACAATTGTGATACAATTGAATGAAAGCCCCAGGAGAACTGAACTTTTCACATACATGTAAAACCCCAGGCTGACTTTGGCGAGGCCAAATCTCTACTGTTTCCTGGGCCTTTTGTTTCACGTGGTAGTGTTCTCACTAGTACCTGGCATGAAAATAATCTGAATTAAATTGAAGCCTGTACCTTTCAAAGCTAAAACCCACAATGTTTGCTTGTTAGACTGGCTAATTTTTATTAAGTATGGCATTTCAAATTGTACTTGGGATCAAAGAAAAATGAATTTTTTTTTCTTCTAATTTAATCAGTATGAAAGAACTGAGGAATCCCTAACTTTCTAGCATGAACAGTGATAAGTGTCTTGGGCACCTGTGTCAAATTGTAACAAAATTGTTGTCTTTTCTCAGCTCAGTTACACTGCTCCTCTTGATTTAAACTACTCACATACTCAGGCAATATCTGTAACAGTAAACCCTCAGCTTCTATTTGAAAAATACAAAATACAAAAATACTGTTACTTGTTTGAAAAATAATCTTGCCTCAAAAGTAGTATTTTTCAACAAAATAATTTAAAGTAATTTTCATGTAGCATGCATTTACTTTTGCTGATTCTATTTAACCTAAACTTGTATCATTTTAAACTCTGGTCAATTATATGGCAAATGACAAGAATAAAGAAAAAAAATTGGTCTTATCTGTGTATCTAAATTATTTACAATTGTACAACATAAAATCAGAACAGTGAGGTCTCAATGTGAATCTGAAACCACTGAACAAAAGGAATCTTAAGCTTCAAATTTAATAAAGCAAATGCCAATCTGACAGGCTGTGTAAAACAAATGTGGCATTCACTCTGCAGTTTCAAAACACAGCTGCAAACACAGCAGCTAAGTCAGTGGCTACAAAAAATGTGGCTTACACTGTGTAAGTATCATAGATATTACTATGAATGTATACCTGAATATGGGGAATTAAAAATTAATCAGAACAAATACGTTCATTAAAATTGATTCACAACAAAAATCTCCACAAAATCCTTTAATTAGATTGGCTATATACCGTAACTTTTCTTTCCCCAAACAAAAAATTTCACTAGAGATGTAATACCTGCTTCAGTCTTATATTGATATATTCAGTATCTTAGCAACTAGAATCACATTTACCTGTTCAGTAAGTTCATCTAAGAAACCTAATTCAACTCCCATGTAAGGCATCTTGTTTGGGAAGGTTTCTATTAAAGAGCCTTTGACTCTGATGCTGTACATTATTTAAGCCTGAATTTAATAGTCAAAGTGCCTGCAGTTAAACACAGCCTTGTATGCAATACAAAAAAAAATTGCCCAAACAAAACCAAAACCAAATAAAAAGAAAACAAAACCAAAACAATATCCACCTTCCATGAAATGGATCCTCACAAGATGAGAATTATCACGAGCTGTAATAGCACTTTTGATTCAAGCCACATACAAATATTCTAACCTTTAAGTTCTAGGAGCAAATTTAAAACGTCAAGAAGCATGTCAAGTTCTTAATACCCAAGTCTACATATTTAATTGTCAACAGCCAAAATACCCAAGACAAGAGAGTTATATTAATTCCAGTTCAAACCCAAATTAACATGTGTTGGAAAATAATGTTTCTTCCTCTTAAACTATGGAATAATGCTTGGTTGGCCTGTATTTTAACTATATACTTATTTTCTAGAACACCTACTACATTGTTCATTTTAGCTTTATTTTCAAAGCAGTCAAGCACAGGAGATCTCTGCAAGAATATCATGTTACGCCATTGATCCTCACACGGAGAAGACAATTTGCTCAGTAATAAGCAACCTGGGTCAAAGGCCACGACTGAGAAAAGACAAAGGGCATTGTTTACACCTGTGTCAATCAGAAACAGCTCTACTGAAGTCCATTGAGTTATATTTGACTCAAACCCATATGAAAAACTTCTGTGTTTGCTGAATCTGGATTATGTGGCAGCCAGGAATTCACATTTATTAGTCTCTAGCAGGAAGCATTACAGACTGCTACATTAAAATACTAGTTTGCTATACTGGCTTTTTAACCAAAACTGGGTTTTATTCTCTTATTGGCAATTCAAATTCATGTCACTGCTTCAGCCTGCTCCTTTGCACTGCATTACCTAGTGTGCTTCACAGTACCAGTAACAGATTCTGTAATTTTGGGTAAGAGAATTCATCTGAGCCAAGGAAACAGTAATTAGTGTCCTACATTTTAAAGAGAAAGAACAAAAACTCCACCTCTTCCAACTGTTTGTAACTACAAGCAAACTTCTAGATATGCAAGATTTTTTATTTATTGATTTTTGATGTTCACAGAACACTTCTAACAGTCCAAAAACATTAAAAGCACATTTCTGACTACACAGTCACAAGATGATTTACAAAAAAGACTTGGGAATTTTAATTTAGCTTGTTCAGGGATCTGGTTGGAAGCATTGCATGGAATACAACCCCAGAGAGATTTGTCCAGGACAGCTGGCTTACTTTCAAGGACCACCTACTCCAAGCTCAAGAAGGGTCCTTCCTGACAAGCATGAAACCAAGCAAAGATGGCATGGCTGGACTTAGGAAAGCCAAGGCCCTTCTGAAATGAAATTTGGTGAAGGACACAAAGGTCAATAACAAAGGGATCCTATAGGTACATTAGCAGCAACAGGAAAGCTACAGAAAACGTCTGCCTGCTGCTAAATGGGCTATGGGACCTGTGACAAAGAATACAGAAAAGATCAAGGAATTCAGTGTCCACTTTACCTCAGTCTTTTAATGGTAGGATTTGCCTTCAGGAATCCCAGGCCTCTGAAACCAGAAAGTCTGGAGCAAGAAAAACTTTGAGCAGATCAGGGTGGGAACACTTAAACAAGTCCGACCTACACAATCAGTGGGATCTGATGGGATGCCCCATGAATGTGGAGTGAGCTGGCCGATGTCTTGTTTATCTTGACTTTAGCAAGACTTCTGGCACTGCAACTTCCTCATAGGCAAACTGGTGAACTCTGGATGGGATAAACTGGCAGTGGAGTATACCAAGAACTGGCTGCACTCTAAGCTTAAAGGGAATGTCATCAGCAGCACAAAATGCATCTTGACAGTCACTAGTGGTGTTCCCCTGTGGTTGGTGCTGGGATCAATACTATTTAACACCTTCATAAATGACCCAGAGGGTGGGGCAGAATGACTCTCAGGAATTCTGCAGCTGATAGAAGACTGGGAGGAGCTGTTGATACACCAGATGGTTGTGCTGCCATTCAGAGGGACCTTGACAGACTGAGAAAAGGACATCTGTACTGCTTTGGTTCAGATGTGGCATGAAAACGTGATGCTCCTTTTCCCAAATGGGAATCTACTGAACTGGCACTGTATTGTCATAGGAATATATTGATTACACCAAACTGGTCAAGAAATAAATGGGGAGGGGGAGGACAGATCATTTCATATGAAGAATTTATGTCCGACATTGTTTAATTCAGAATAAATGTAAGAATGCAAGGAATTTAATTAATTTATGTCTTACTTCCAGTTCAGATTTAGCTGAAATACAAGAGAGAAAGCAACACAGAGAGGACTTCTTGTTGGTTTGTAAATTTTAGTAGACATGGGAAATGTAAGACAATTTATCTGAGTGATGTGGTCTACCAGAGACCAGTAAATGCAATTTCAGAAGCTACCTTTCATGACAGCCATTCAGTAGCAGCAGAAAGTTTAGAAGTCATAAATTATGTTTCAAACACATTCTATTGTTCAAAGTGACAAATCTTAGTCTTTCAAATTCATACAACCCTAAAATAGTATTTTCTTCCACCACAAAACTAGCAAAATTTTTAGGGCTCTTATGAACTAAACTATTCACACTCATTTATGAGCCTTCTGAAGTACTGTCATTATGAGGCTTAAATATTTCTCATACCACAAATATGTACTCTTACATAACAATGAGACAAAATAAGAAGGAGCATTGACAAAACGGAGATCAATAACTTTGACCATTAGTCTATATAGATCTTCTTCCAAAAGCTATTAATTTGAATTTATCTTACAATTAAATGAATAATCCTCTGGTAACCTTATTGATTATAAACACAACCTGAGATGGCCCCCATAGGTCAGGATGACTAATGTGAAGATATAAAAGTCAGAGAAGGGATTCATGCCCTCAGCAGTATCAACAATTCCCCTTGGCCATGATGACAAATAAGTGCTAATATATGTCAGAAAAACACAAGATTTTTTCAATGGTGTAAGGTTGTACTGTTGCAGCACACAAATGAAACAAGTGCTTTTAGGACACATAAAGGTGAACCTACGATATGATCCAAAACTTTAAATGAGGTATTTCTCAACCTGTTTATGTTGTCACTAAATATAGGGAGTCCCAAAGCTTACTGTACCAAATTTTTTATTATTTCAAACAAACTTCTGTACAAAAACATCAAAGCAGGCCAAGAAATCCCGTGACTTCACAAACAGCACATGACAACTCACAGAATGCTTTAAGGTTTACATTTTTATTATACAAGTGACAAATATTTTTTCTCTGGGCTACTTAAAGATAAGACTTCATTGTTTGACAAAAAATTGCAGGTAAGCATATATTAACTTCAGTTACCAAAGCTCAACAGAATGGCCTGTCATCCACCTAATCTACCTAACTGGAAGTGACTATGAACAAAGCAGGATTTTCCCTAACATACATTTTTAAATGTCCCCCCATTAAAAATGGAGCCTGTAAACAGTGGATTTACTACTGTGAAAAAAGTGTGGTCATTGCTTTCAGAAAAGGAAAAAAATCTAATGTGAGTGAGTAATTCTAACTCTCTCCCCAACAACAACGTAGCAACTGGCTGCTGCACCTCCAGGGGTGTGACATGAATGCTGGAGATGTGGTGCTGTCCAGTATCAGGACATGCATGACATTGGCACCTGTGGGTTCTGATCAGGTCTGAGAAACCTCACAGGGGTTGCTCTGCTCAGAAATAAGCTCTCAAGTTAATCCCTACTCCAGAGAACTTGTGACATTAATACTGTTTAAGGACTGAGTTCAGTGACACAGTTTGTCACACTGCAGCTGAGTTCCAGCAGACCAAATGCATCTTCAAAGTCTTAAGGTAATGTTTTTAGAAGAGATGTGCATGAAAATTCCAGTGAAAGCACACAAACCCTGATATCTATATGCGGATAAGCAAATACAAATCTGAATCTGTGCACAAGTACTGGAGTTTCCACACATACATGCAAGCAAAGTACACAAAATCAAACACATTTTCAGAACGTGACCTCTGCAAGAATATGTACAGCAACTGCAGACCACCCAGTAGACACACATAACAGAGCATGAGCACTTTGCTACTTTTGGCAAAGTATTTCTATTCCATTAACTGGAAAATTTACCAGAAAGTAAGAACAAACAACTCAGCAAGGAACTTAACTTCTTGAAGTATCAATCACATCTCAAAAGCCAGTGAAGAGCAGTCAGCTGATAAATATTTCTGTGTTGATTCTGAGTCATCTAATGAATAACACTACCAGGAATTTAATGGAGTTCCTAAGAACAGATAAGCTCTTAATTTTAAACCATCCCTAGTCTGATGCAGCCGATTTGACACCAGGGAAGTTTGCTACAGAAGAGTGTACTAGTTTAGATCAGCCAAAAAATTACTGGCTAGAGCTGTCTGGTAGTTAATGTTCACTGTGATATATTTACACTGACAAACCTTTTCCAGTTAAGTCAAGGCATTAGTATTTTCCCTTTCCTTTCTAAATCTAATAAAATTATACAGCGTTTTCAAAATCTATCAATGATCTTTAAGCGTATTTTCTGTTTATTTCTACTGCATCTGAAAAAGGATATTAATTTCCTCAGTTGTTGAAAGGTATAGGTTATACTTAATTAAAAAGGTAAAATTATCTGTTTGAAATACATTTTTGGATGCTAGACAGCACATAATCCATAAAATTAGGTGGATCTCTACTTATTACAGGAAAGACAATGCATTTTATGAGTGATGAACATCCAGGTATTCTCCTATTCATACTAGTTTGACAAGATCCTAAAACTGACCAAAAAACTGTGCACATGTTCTTCAAAACATACCAAATGAATTTTGCTTTCTCTTACATTAACTTTCTCCTTCTTTAAAGTTCCTTTTCTGTGGTACCTTTGACATTTCAGTTTGATTTCCATTTTGTCTTCACTACTACTTCTCTGATAGAGAAGGTGTTTAAGGATTAAAATGCACAGATAAACTCTCTTAACTGAAGTATCTAAGTAAAAAAAGTATTTTAAAAGTCAAAGATAAAGGCTAGAATAAAAACTTAGGTTGCACTATATAAAGTCAGTCAGGTTATGAACAGATTCATATATTTTAGCAATGTGAAGAAAATGGTTATGTAAATACACACAAGTATTAACATCAAACTGTATTAAATTATGTAAACATACACATCTTCTGTGATCAATACAAACATCTACTTGTCTGTGGATACTACTGCAGCATAGCTCGAATTTGTTTTGAAGTAGATTCATCATTCAGGTGTTTTGTAGTGAACCTAGAAATTACAAGTTAAAACAACAATTTATAAAATGAACAGAGATAGGAAAAGTCTGAACACTTGAGCCCGTTTTTGAAATCAGCACAGTTCAGTTACACAAAGGAGGAATTTACATTTTCCTCTACTGATCACTGGAATTTAACTGGAAAGAATATGGTGCTCTTTATCTTCTAAATACCCTATGCAATAAATTATTCCCTGCTAAAAGGCGGAGAACTGTGACTAAATCCTGTTTGGTATCTGCCTATGACATTGTCATAATCTTGGGTCAAAATTCTCTCTCATTTTTTCTAGTTAAAAGCCTCAAAAGAAGGAAAAACACTAAAAGACGTGAGAAATATGGTAAATACTAAAATCACTTAGGAATCTAGACTGAATTTTGGCATAATATATGACTTTAAGCAGTTTTCTTAAATATTCTGAGATTACTGAAGAGCTTTAGTGTGTTTTTTCCATTTAAACCCAAGCATTCTCCACTGTTTATGCTAATAGGGAGACTGATTATAAAATAAGCTTGAAACACACTTGATACCTGTAGATTTAACTCCACATCAACTTTAATTCAAAAGACATGATAAGCAAATGTGGAAGTGCAGTTCTCGCTCTATCCAAGCATTTAACAGCTAGAGAACTCAAAACAGCTCTGAAAAACTTGGGTTTGACAATTAACAACATTCTCAGCTTCAGAGAAGCGTTAGACCCCTGTGTGTCTGTCTTCCCAAGACAGCACCATAAACAGGATTGGGATTTAGGATGCTCTTTTCTTGAAGCTGTATAATTTTGCAAGATTAAAACAACAAAAAAAAGTCTTATTAAAATGGAAAGGGAGAAGGGAAGTACTTAGAGTTTGAGAAATAGAAATCCGACATTTCTAAAATGTTCTAGATGCTGGGTATTTTATATAGCAAATCTTAGCTAGGATATACTGTTAAAATATTAACAGTTATTGTTTATTCGAGTAAAATGAAATGGGAAGAAATCAGTATTAAAAACCCCAGCTGATGAAGGCAAACCTGAGAGGATAATCTTATTAAATCAATCTTCTAAAGAATCTTAAATACAAAGAGATTGGGAGAAAAACAAAGAGGAATTTTCTAAGGCTGAATCACACATACCTGAGAGCATTCAGAAGTCCTTCCACAGAGTCAGGTGGCTGTTCCTTTAAAACTTTTATGCATCCCTTCATCTGGGAACAGAAGCATGCCACTACTGAACAATAATATATGAATTGCACTAGCTGAAAACAAGGAAAAATTTCACCGTACACAGGCAGGTTTCTTTTCTTACTGAGTGTTAATGCTGCTTTATGTGACACAATAAAAGCATTACAACTTACTAAAAATTATTTCAAAGTTAAAAACTTAACTTTGGAGAAAACATCTACTTTAGTAAGTGTTTGTAGAGAGTAAATTATGTATCAAGTGTCAATATTTTATCTTGCACACTGTTTCTTCAATTCCAAGTAAAAAACACAAAAATCAAAATTATCTGATATAAGCTGAAAAAAAGGGATTTTGGGAGTTCTGTGTCATTGCTATTAACAACTCTAAGAAGAGATGTTTCAACTCTTTTATTTTTATGTTTGCATACAAGGAAGTAATTTTCAATATTCAGTTTTTAGTTGTAAACCTAACCAGTGACAACTTATGATTTATTTCATAACTAGTGGTTAAAAATTTAATCTAAGAAGTCCATGGTGTTGATTGTAACACCACACTGAACGAATATCTTTGTGGAGACTGTAAAAAACAGGCTGAAACTCCGTCCGTATTTACAAAAGAGGAAATGAAGCAGGGAAAGCAGGAGTAGAACTCGTTTGACCCATTGTACAGACTCCCTAGCTAGTCAAAGAGAAACAAGGAATTCTTCTAACCTATTCAGAAGATATCTTCCCCAGTAGTACTTATTTCTTCCCATTGCTATGAAGACATTGAATCTAGCTATTCAGCAATTAGCCTAGATCAATTCCATCTTATTCAAAATGACAGATAAAGACACAACTGAGTCAAGATTTGA
This sequence comes from Ploceus nigricollis, assembly GCA_013399945.1. Taxonomy (NCBI): domain Eukaryota; kingdom Metazoa; phylum Chordata; class Aves; order Passeriformes; family Ploceidae; genus Ploceus; species Ploceus nigricollis. The sequence goes on along the minus strand of VXBC01003606.1, from coordinate 54,616 downwards.
ATCCTTTAATTTTACAAGTCACACTGGAGTACTAAATCTACATGTTAGAATTTTCTTTGCACCTGAAGAGCACCTCTGCTTTATTAAGGAAGCAGATGATGAAACACTTAATTTAAGTCAGGATCCATTTATGTGCCAGCAAAAATTAGTCAGAAAATGTAGCTCAGCATCCTCGACAGAGAGCAGCCCAACAAACACTGCTCACTGCTCAGCTGGCTCATTTCTACCTGGAAAGTGTAACTAGCTTTGCAAATAACAGATCAGATGAGATTCTCAGGCTAGCACCATGTGTTTTGAAGTGACACAGTTATTTTTCCCTAATTAGAGAAGCTCAAGTCTATGTGCATATCACTCAGTACAGGTTTACATGCCCCAGCAGATCTGATCAGACCAGACCAAGTCAAAGGGGACAAAAATTCAAACAATTATTTTTCATTTCTGTTAGAATCAGAATACCTAAAACAAGTAGGATAATGCTGGGGTTTAGAATTTTTCCTTTTGTTTCTTTCTCTCAGGGAATTTTTCTCCCATATGTGTTGCTAGGAGACAATAACAACTGGGTACTCAAGAGAGACGAAAGACGTTGCCACAGCTCAGGGGAGGAGAGCAGCTGGCTACTCTCTCTTTTTACCTGGGGGGTTTCTCTGGGAAGGGCAGAAACACCACGAAAATTGGGCTGGGAAAAAGGGGTTGGGTGCAGCCCCGAGCTCTCTTGTGCTCTCGGCATTCAGAGGGGAGAGAGGCTGTGGGGACAATTCACCACCATTGCAGGGTTCCATCTCCTGCTGCCTTTCTTCTACTGGGAGCGGAGCTCTGCTTGTAAGAGTGGCCATTGTATTAACACCCCACCTCAGTGATCAAAGGACCCTTTGCCATCGGCTGGGGTGTCTCAGGGCAAACCCCAGGCTCCCAAGCCTGCCTTTCCCCTGTCCTGCTCGGAGCCAGGCTGCGGCTGCCCAGCCCCTCTGTTCCTCTTCCATGGCTCCAGTTTTTCGTCTGCAAAAAACTGTAGCCTCACAACCCCTGCCTGTCAGGACGCCCTGTGGTTCCAGCTACAGCTGCAGAGTTTCTGATACAGCTCCTCCACCACCCCAGGATTTTTGCTCCTCCCTGCCATTCCACCTTGCTGCTCTCGAGGATCCTGCTGGGGCAGTAGGATCGGCTGTCCCTGCGGGTTTGTAGAGAACGCCTTTTTTCCATCCCTTCCCCTCTCGGCCGAGCCGCCATTACCGTGTGCTCCCCCAGCTCGCGCCACAGCGCCCCCTGCAGCCGCGGGGGAATCACTGCACCTGCCCTGCCCTGCCCACCGGGAGCCAGCAGCGCCCCTGCTGGCCGTGACCAGAACTGCACCAAAGGGGAAAGGGCTTGGCGAGCAGGAACACACTGTTTATTGGGTTTTCTGGGGTTTTTTCTTTTGTTTGTTTTTGCTGCCATTGTTGTTGTTTGTTTGCCTTGTTATACACATAAATACTAGTAAAGAATTGTTATTCCTTTTTCCATAACTTTGCCTTGCACTTAATTTCAAAGTTATAATAATTCAGAGGGAGGTGGTCATATTTTCCATTCCAAGGGAGGTTCCCACCTTCCCTGGCAGACACCTGTCTTTCAAACCAAGACAGATGACTAAGCTAGGAGACTGTCATTAATAGCTTAAAATACAGCTTCCAGTCTTGAAATAGTAAGGAAACTGTAATATATTTCACTGCCCCTGAAATTCTCTTGAAATGGCTTGAATGGCTGAAGTGAATAGTTTGGAGAAAAGAATTGTTTACCACAGCAAAACAAACTCATCATCTGAAACATCAGGAGATTTTCTGAATTACAAAAAAATCACTCAGCTAATTATTCAAATCAAGATTTGGGACCATGTACTTGTTTTTTAAAATAGAGTCGTACATCTCCTGCCTCCCATTTACACCTGCCTAACTTTCCTGTTAGATTACAGGGCTTTAGGATAAATGTGAGAAACAAAGTACACACAATTTACATTTGGTCATATTAGAATTTCATTTGTGTTGCCTCTGTAGGCAAGAGACTAAACCAGCATTCAAGAAATCTGCATTCAAATCTCAGGCTCTATGTACTTCATGACCTTGAGCAAATCTATTCACCTCTGTGACAAATCTTTCCCTCTGTAGAGAGTCAAAGAAGAGACAAGGCAAAATTCTGGTATCTGCAGATGCAAAATGCTAAGGAAGACCCACTGTCATGGAGGGCAATAATATATGTTTTTCTGCTTCTCTTTTGAAGAAGTCTCTCTTGTAAAAGAAAAGATTTGGCATCCTTTTCATTAACAGCTTATTTCTGCTGAAAGAAGTGGTGTGTGAGATTTAGGTTTGTAAAAACATGTAGGAAAGACAAGAGTACTCTTTTTATGTGTGCTTGCAATTTCTCAAATGGAAAAATTGGATTGATTTCTCTGTGACTGGCCATGCCAAAGATAAAACTAAAGGGTCATTATCAACATTACACAGTAACATTTCAGTTCTGTTACTTCAGATCTCAGACAAAGCAGAGACAACATTGACTATCTACTTATTTACAAGAGAACTACTGTCAAAGATGAGCATTTCAGCATTGATACATTACATGATTTTAAAAAAATTATGACCACAGAACATATTCCGGGCTAGGTGTAATATAAAATTATTTTAGCCTAACTATACAGTTGGCAAAAAGGCAGAGGTAACTAAGAAAATTTATTATCTGTGCCTGGAAGAAAATAGAAAGGAAAAACGCTGGTCCTTATTTTATTTTCAAAAAAAACTGATGTATTAAAGAGCACAGGTGAAGACAAATTCTAAATTGCCATTCAAAAGTAATTAAAATTACTCATACCAAGCCATAAGCTTGTGCTGAAAAAGAGTTGCAGACTAGTAGTCTCAAACCTACAGAGTATTAAGGAAAGGCTTCTCTTACATCAATCTTTGATGTCTTTGAGAAAGCTCCCACAGGATGAACGTGATCGTACAGAATAATAACTCCCACCATTACTCGCATGCAGAACATAAGGGTCTCTTCACTGGTGAATCTACTCCTGTACTCTCTGGAAAAAAGAACAAAAGAAATAAACATTCTAGACCTTTTACTAGACAATTTTAAAAACAGGACTGGGAGTGCGTGAAATCTGAACCAAAAGTATATTTTAAGGTTGCCGATGCACATTAGTTAGACTTTGAATATCTGTGACTTCTGTAAGCCTGTGCCAATTTACAAGAATAGTTACAGAGTAGATTGACGTAAACCTCTTGTCATAGCCATGCACAGCTGAGATCCTCAAAATGCATGTGATGATGGCTTCATAGAAAACTTAATGAAATATGATGGAGACTGATCTGAAACACTTCAGTTTAATCTCAGAAACACCACATGCTAGGACCTCAACGGAAAGCTACTGGTTTTGCTTAAATTCCTACTTTGGAATAGTTCAGTAGGATCTAAGTTCAGCAGCTGGGAAGATCAGGGCTTCACCAAGATGGATTGTAACAGTTGTTGTGCTCTCTCTTTCTCTCTCTCTGTATTGCAGTACATCTCAGTCTACAGTAACTTCAACTTTTACTCTTCCACGGTATTGTAACATGAACAGACTTAAAGGTCACAGAAATTTTGATGTGAAAATGCTTGATCATCCCACAATTAGAATTAAATATCAGATAATCTTCTAGATGACTCACAACTTTTTTCACTGCTTTTGCCATAAAAAGAGCTGACTCGTAAGGCTACTTTTCAATTACTACTTCTATGATGTCTCAGGATTGTGAGATGAGTCCCACTCCTACAGACGCTTCTCCAGAATCTTCATGAACAAACACAAACCTCAGGAATTCTACCCTTTACATGGCTCCATGAACAAATGACTCATAGGTAGAAAGACTACCTTGACTCTATCTTACATGTGTTTTCCAGTTGAAGAGACATCTAACCTAAAATATACTCCACTAAAGGCATAGCAAAATAATAATAAAGAACCCTACTAGCAGATATAAACACAATTGTACAGCTGAATACATTTGTATGAACGAAAATTCATACAGCTGCTTTTTTTCATATCTAGAATAAGATCGCTGCATCCACAAAAAGATCTACTTAAATGATCCTTGAAATAGCCCCTGTGTATTTGCTGAAGTACTGCCTGGAAGAGCCAAAATCTTGCCCTCTGTGTGCTAATAATTGAGCAGCACAGGCAAGCAGGAGGCAGCAATGGGCCTTTGGCCCTGGTTAGACAAGACACAGACACTGAAGCCTGCAAGTGCATCAGATTATTACACTCGTATTTTAACCTTTTGTTGAAACGCAGGCTGAGCATGTAAACTCTCCCCAACAGAACTCAACACTGACTCATGAAAGATATCATAAGGTGGTTAGAACAGGAGGCAAGGCTTTCTAACACCAGGTCATGCCTTTTATACAAAAGAAGTAACAACTTAAGGCAAAGATACAGGAATTCACTTGGAAAAAAACGTGTTATCCCAGGTGGCTAATTAAAATATAAGTTCTGTCATACAAACCCCCCAAGATTTAAGATAAAACTTACGGTGTTTCCAACATGACTTTACATACACTGGCCATAGTACTTAGACAGTCCGTTGTATTTTCAATTGGTAACGTTTTGTTCTGGAAGGGTAAGAAAAAGGCAGTGTTCAGTAAACTATCTTGTAAAATTAAAATCAAGAATGTCTGTGTTAGACCTTTCTCCCCCTTTACATACTTCTGATACAAAATGTGTCGTTGCATTACTGAGGGTTTTCAGCATTGGTGTGGCCTCTGCATAGAACAGGGACATCCTATTGGCCATTTCATTGTTCACTTCATTCTCAATGTCTAGCTGATGAAAACAGGAGAAAAAGCAGTCAGTAAAGCTCTTTAAAATCTTGCCAGCAGCAAGAAAAAGATGCAGTACATGCTCATGTCAGAAAGCAGATTGTTGCTTGAATAGTCCTCTCTAATCACTTCATCCGGACTGCTGATTAACTCTCAGTGTGAAGAAGAGAACATGACAGCTACTAAATCAAAAGCAAAAACTTTACCAAAAATGGCATAAATGCATCCTGATAAATAAATACTTCACTGCGTGCAGCACATCAGAGTTTATTTACTTACATGCATGTTGTTTATTCTGTTGCGACTTATTGTCCGCCTGTAATAACTGAAGTCGTTCTGAATTGCTGGGTTTCTCATCTTCCAGGAAGAGAAACAGGAAATAATCAGTTTTGGTTCAAAATACACAGCAACAATCAACATGTATTGAAAGACTTTATTAACCTTAAGTTCATCAAAACGAAGAGTAAAATGTAAGATTTCTGCAAACTCTTTTGCTAGAGCCTGTTCCCGTTCCAGGTGCTGAGTTGGAGTGTAGGGAGGGCATGTCAAGGATTCCAGTAAACTCTGCAGGGCTTTCTCTGAATAAAAATCAGAACACAAATTGTAGTCAGTCCACACAAAGTTTTAACTACATATCTAAAAATACTGCATTTGAAGGAAAGAAACCCTCCAAACATGCCAAACCCTAAACATGTTTTTTCTTACTATTCTGAAGTGAGAAGCATTAATTAAAGACACCTGCCTCTTCAGGCTCTGCCATTTTCTCTCCATTTTGTATCATTGAATTATTTTCCATTTTTGTCACCCTTTATCTGGGATCCTTATCAAAAATTCTAGAGGAGGCATTTTTCTTGCATTCAGATATTCAACACTTTCATCTTCCTCAATTAGCCATCATCTCGGTATAGAGATTATTCTGGCATCTCTGTTACTAAAAGTGTACTCTTAGACACTGATAGCAATACAAATCAGCTTCTGTGCCTATAATTACTAGCATAACTCAAAAAGTGAAAGACATAGTTAGAGGATGTTGTAGAAGAAACCCCTTGCACTAGGAGCCCTCTCACTTCATATATATATTTGCATTCCAGAGTCCTAATTCAAAGAGTAATTACATCACCTTTTGTGTTTGTTGGGATGACAAAGTCAGTGTACAACACATCCAACTTTGGATTTTCACCCTGTGAGAGAGTTTATTGATACATTTTCCCCATTATCCTTGCCTTTAAAAAGTCTCAAAATATTACTGGCTTACATTCCTTTTAAAGCTCCAGGGGATCCAAATTACAAAAAATAAATTGCACTAGTCCAGCATGGACCAGAGAGGTGCAGAAATGTGGCAGGAAATAAAGAAAAACTTTGTAGTTTTATCACGTTTTTTGCTTGTATGCTATTTAGGTAATTTAGACAAACTAACAAACTATGAAATTAAGATTAAAGAGACGGCTTGATAAATGCAATTGCAGTTAAATGTCCGTTGATATCAAACAGAAATAATATTAACTCTAAAACTCTTTAAAACTTTGTGGAAAGACGAAACTTCCCCTTTCATTATATATAAAAAAGCCTATGAAACAGACATACTAAAACAGGGCTCACCTAATCTGAGTGAAAACTCATAAAAGCGCTTTAGCCTTACAACCAGGGGACAGACTGAATTCCATGCTTTTTCTTGCAGCTGAATATCATTGGGATTTTGTATTGCCTGAAATGAAAATATTACTGTAAAGACCTGTGATAAATAAATAGCAAGCAAGAGCTGGTTTGGAATTTTCCTGCATTATTTTAAAAAGTATTGTAAAACATAGAAGAATTCTGAGAAATTACATTGCATAGGATTCAAAAAAATACCATGTTTTCCACTTTCCCTCTCCCCCTGTAACATACTGTTTTAAAATCATTCATTACAGTGAACCACTGACATACAGAAATATGTTCTAGCATATTCTTTTGGGAGCAAAACTATTGTAAAAGTATCAGGTAAAACTTTTTGTGTGACTACTGGTTGCAAAAGTAGCCTTTTTTTTAATGTTTTAATGCTTTTGAAAACTTCAACATGTTGAGGTTTTTAAGTAATCAACACCTCACACTAAGAGTATCTACAAATCTGACGCAGGAAAAGGTTTCTGGTCACCTGAGAAAAATCTAAGTTACACTTCAGAAGTATACTTCAGGACCAGTTTCAGACAATAAGATGCCTCTAAAGTGGATGTGAACTTATCATTTACTGAGATTCATTATTCCACTTACAGAACAGAATAACTATCTGTATCATGTATTCCTGACACTTGAGTATGACTTCTTCCATGTCCTCAAATTTGACTTCTGCCATGAGATACATGAAACAAGGTATATGAAATGTTGTTTCTTAAAGTGAAAAATAGTAACTAATTACTAATGGAAAACCTGAAAGAAGTTCCAACAGCCATCATTTAATGATTTCAAGCTAGAGCTTTATACTGAATGTTATTCATAATCTGTTATGTATTTTATAAATATATTTTAAGGAGTTTTTCACTTGAGTTCATAGAATGTGCTTGGATAGAGACCAGAAGCTAGGAACACATTGAGTTTTGCCTGATTTTGCTTCCAAAGAACTGTCATTAACAAACATACATCTCTAATTTCTTGCCCAGCTCCTTTGTAAGCCTGAAGGTCTGCAAGCATGCTTTCTGAGTCCTGTAAAACTGCACTGATCTGGTTCCAGACCTCCCTTTCTCCATCCGTGGGCTGTGCATCTAAGAAAGAGAAAAGCAAAATGCACAAAGTCAAAAGGAAGGTGCAGTACAAATGGCAAGATTACTCAGTTCTACTTAACAATACCATATCCAGCCTAAGTATGTGTAACTCCATTCTAAAGTAGTTTTTTCCCAAATATACAATTATACTGCCATTCTGCTAACATCCAAGCTTCTGCTTTTTATAGCAAGGAAGGAAAAACAGTACAGTTTTTGTATGCTCTGGCTCATAATGCCTCTTCTCATAATGCAGTATTTTAAAGAGCAGCAGTATCATAAAGCAATGTTATTAGAAAACAGGATAATGCATCAGTCCTTCTCTTTCATGAGCTTCATGGCTCAATTACAAAGAATTGCTCACTTTTCTTGCAGCTTGGGGATAAAATCAGGCCTTTCAATGGATGGAGCAGTGGGATGTTGCTCCACTTTGACTTTCCTCCAGTCTTCCTTAACCAGGGTAATTTATTTCTCCTTTTGTAAAACAGATACAGTACTATTAAAAATAATTTTTTCTTATGTATATCAGGGATCATTCCTGCCACTAAAATAAATCCAGCTCTGCCAGTTATCAGTTTTCAGGGTGTGAGTGACCTGTAGACCTTTACTGTTGAGAGAAATGACATTTGAAAGTAGATTGATTTTCCTATTCAAATCTCCTCCTATGGGACTTTCACAGCAGTGTGACACCAGGGAGTGATGTTATCCCCAGAACACTGACACATTTGACAAGGTAGAGATCTTCTGTCTTCTTTTGCTTTAAAACACAAAGATGACAGGCACTGACCAAAGACTGGCTGACCTACATATGGGATTGCAGTCTATACATGAAGGAACAATGAGATCTCTACAGAGACACAACTATTTCTTCCCTTACATTTGTATTAGCTTGTAAAGATAGAATGTTAATTTTTATGAAAGAAAAAATTACCTTGAAGTGGAATCTTAGAACTTAAAGACTATTTATTTGATTTAAAAGCAGTGACGTAACTTCAGTTCAAAACTCACCAATTAGGATGAGCTACTGTATTCATCTCTACATTAATAGAGAAGAAATATTAAAAACAGTTATTCTATTTAGTCATCTCACTCTCCTTAAGAAAACTGACAGAGTTTTCTACCCACGTATCAGTATGGGATTAATTTACCCAGTCCCCATTAGAAAAAAATGAACTGGTTCACACTGGAGTATATGGAAAACAGGCATTCTCTCCATGATGTTTCAGGTTAGGATAATTTGTTTAAATGTATGAAGTTACCTATGGACCTTGCACAAACAGGACACAAATGTAAATGAGATTGACATGTCTGTAGCCTCAAAGCAACTCACACTTAAAATCCCTTACCATATTCCTATGGCACCATGAGTTCCATGAGACTGGGCACATAATACTGATTGGACTTTCCTTTTGTTCTGGAAGTTTTCCTTTCTCTTATTTAAAAAGTGAAAATAAATATAAACTGGGCTTACTTAGCTGGGTTTTATAGCCAAAATATTTAATGTAACTAAAAAATTCCACTATCCTTCAAAAAGTGAGGGAAAGGAGCACCAAAGGGAAAACCTCCCCACAGGAAAATCCCATCTGGGACATGGCTGTTGAACTGACCCATCAGTCACTTTAAATTTACAGTGTACCAGACTGGTTCTTTCCTCAAGCTGCAAGAAATCTCAGGTACACACCGTATGGGGTTTGCCATCTTGTGATAAAGAAGCAAAACAGAAACTCTTCCGACATTAACGAGGAAAGCAGTGATCCTGAGAAACAGTTACATACCATACAACAGAGCAGGGGAAGGTGGGAGTCACATAAAAATCAGTATCTATATTTTATTAGTTAAGATAATGAAAATAACATTTCAGTGAATACTAACACAAAAGAGAATAAATAACTTGTTAGTGCAGTTCATGAATGTAAAAGTTGCATGTGCAGGTCACCTGAAGCATCTTGTTTAACCTTGTTGGTTAACAAGGTACTTCTATGTTAATTTTTACAATTTATTTGCTTTAAAAGTACTAGTGCTTAAGGGGGATGCAAATGCTATAGACTGCCCAGCACCTTGGGACTTCAAAAAGGCCTTTAGTAACATCCTTTATTTTAAGTCTTTTCCAAAAGTTCCCAATTCATCTTTTGGAAGTTGGTGGAAGGAGGAATATTTGAAACTCACTGAGTTTTCTGTAGTATCCTAGCACCTGGAGACAGAGTAGGAGCAAGAGGCAGGTAGGTGTGTGGAAGACGGAAAGAAAGGGAAGGGAGAGGAAGAGGGCTGCAAAGGCTCTAGAGCAACAGGCTTAGCTTGCACTTGCAGAAGCGGTTTATATTTATGTTGGAAGTATTTAGCTTAAAAAGAAAGGTAGGGAGGATGATTCAGGCTTCTTTTTTTAAAAAAAACCATGCATTTATTTATGAAATAGAAGTTATGCAAACAGATGTTCTGATAAGACCATGGCCATTTTTCAAAAGGGATTTTACAAGAGGATCCTGCCAAAAATGGTCAGCTAAAATGACTGAAATGGATCACTTTGAAAACAATTTCATCTTACAGTCAACAACAATAATAATAATAGCAGCAACAACTAAAAGGAATCGAGACTTCTTCATGACAGATTTTGACTTCTAGAACTGGCTTGCTATTTCAACGAAACCAAAGCTTGTTTCTCTGCTCTGAATTAAACAATGCCAGCCCTGAACCATGGTGTGGAATCACTGGTTGGCCGTGTTCACCTCTTATCCCCACATCACCAGAGAACCAGCACGTGCTTCAGGAACCTGAGTCCATTTATAAATGAAACCACTTCCACTGGCCAACCAGTGCATGGTGAATGCAAGTCCTCTCAGTAACAAGTTACCATAATGGCTAGATACACTGCATTTCAAGGCTGAGTTTTTAGAATGCTCATGATTAGGAATCCGAGTATTCTGTCTTTAATAAGACAAAATAGAGAACCCTTTCACTTCCCTTTGGACAAATGTTTCTAATGTGAACCCTAAACCAAACAACTACATGAATCCTGTATTAAATTAATGCAAGAGTTAGATGAGGCTTGGATCTCCCATATACAGATTCTACCAGCAAAATTTGAAAATTTTAGCTCTGGAAAGAAATGCACTTTCACCGGCCCAACAGAAATAATCAGACCATGGTAATTCATCCATTCCATGAACACATACTCAGTTTGACATTTACACATGGCCTATGCCGTGTTTTGGATAGAACTTCAGACTTCACAAAGAACAAGAGGAAGCCTAGACCCACTACAGTTCATTTGTGGATGCATTAAGAATTTCAGGTGAATGGTGGGACATGAAAGTCGGGTCATCATTATTTTCTTAGCAAAATACCTGTCATTTGTTTCAGAAAACCCCCCTGACAGTGTAAGGTATCTACCTCATCCTTCACCAAATGTGCATTAGAAACAAACATAGAAACTTCTAGGTAGGTAAAACATTAGTATTCATAGGATAAGACTAAATACAGAAAGGATGTGATGCCTTTACCAATACCAAATGAAGTGCAATACCTCAGTAATTTATTTCAATGAAGAAAGAACAGTACTGTGAAGAGTACTAACAGGACTACAAGAAGCACTTCCAACTCACACACCCTTTCTGAATCCGAAATGAAGACCAAAAGCTGAGAACTTTATTCCACCCTTAGGTGGTTAAGAAGATTCCCACTGAGGCTGGTTAGTTCTTCCGTTTCAGTGAATGTAGAATCATAAAAATACCATGCCCTTCTGGCCTTCACAGCATAACAAAAGAAAGTGAGTTAAACAAGAGCTTTCATGGGTTCTGCTTTCAGCTTTTCTTGTCACGCCCACTGCTGAACACGGCAAATAACCTCAGCCAGCAACTTAGAGAGCAGTACACATATTTAACTGCCTAATGCTAAAGTCCTATTTCAGATGTCACCATGACAATGATTTTTTTCCATGCCAATCTGGGACAAAATTAAAAGAAAAGCTCAGAAATTAGCAAAGGCGTTATAATTACAACGAGTAATGCACTTTAGAGGTTACCAGAACCTGCTACACTGGGGATTAATGAATCCCCAGTACTGGATAGAAACAGTACCCTATCCAGGCTACACGGGATTGTTAAATTTCATTCTTTCTAAACTAGCTAGAATAAAGTAAAGCTCACAAAATTGTTAATACTGGCTCCAGGCAGGATGCTGTGCCAGGGAGATCAGTGCTCAGCTTCAGCTCTGTGGTGGGCAGGGGATGGACACATAGCACCTCTCTGACTGAGCTGCACTTTCTGGCTCAGGGCACTCCACAGCTTGGGAATTGAGTGCAACTCCCACAGGCTGGGTGCAAATTATATCTCCAGCCTTGCTGTCTGTGCAACAAGGGTATTAATTAATAGCCTATTATGTGAAAAGTGGGCAGTTGCTCTGCTGCCAGACATGTTCTAATAATAGACCCTTTTAATTGCACATGAATAATAACTGAAAATTTCCTTAATCTTTCTAGGGATGTGGGGGAATCCTAGAAAATAAGATTCTTGGAGGGGATGAGAGAGATTTAACTAGTATCAAGTGAAATCCACATAGCTAACATTAAAAAAAAAAAAAAAAGGAACCTGCTCACATTAAGGTTAGAAACATCTTATAAAAAGTATTTGAGGAAAAGATGGGACTGTAGGTGCCACTTAAGGGCATCTCCGAATAATTTGTAAGCTTTAGTCTTTTAGATTCAAGTTAAATTGTTGTCTCTACTTTCGAATTATTTCCAAGAATTCATGTGGAATTATTTATTTACTTTGCCTGAAAAAGGCAGCAGTGATTTGACAACAGATTTTCTGCAAAAAAGAGCAATTTTAAGATGGTACAGATAGAGCTCAAGTACCCAGAATTAATTTATCTGCAACTAATTTAAATAAGGTCAACATTTAAAGTACCGAACAGTTCTTGAACTGAAAAAACTAATCCATGTCATGAGAATTTGATGTGAAATCCTGAAATCCATAGACTCTCAAGACTTGCCAGGCACTCACTTTTCCTAATGTTATTTTCAAGCTGAGTGTTAAGAAGGAATTAAGGTAAAGTAAATGATATATAATCAAACCAAGAGGTAGCAGCTTGATTAAAATACTCCCATCAAGATCCAAGTGTAAAACAGCAAAATGGTGCACTTTCTAATAAGGATGAAATTAATTTTTTTATTTAAACCTTTCAGTAGACCTTAAAAAGAGTAATTTGGCTGAATGCATTAAGTCTGCAATACCCCTTTAAAGAAAAGGCTCTTCCACCTGCATGGAGAATGTTATTCTCCACACAGACTCAGCATAACTGCCCAACTCTAAAATGAGTACTGGGGAGCAAACAGAACTGCTTTTGCTATACAGCATTAACTGAAATTAATGCTGGATTCAAGTTTTTTCAAGTATGACCATGGAGTTACAAAACTGGGTTTCCAGTTTGAATTGAAGAATTAATGTTAGGTGTCAAAAAGAATTGCAACTGACAATGTGGACACCTGCATGAAAGTAGGAGAAAAGAGATGATGTCAAACTTTTTTTTTCTTTTTTTTATTTTTTTTGTAGCCAGCTAATGAAAAAACCCACAGAAACTAAAAAGCAAGATGCTGATGCAAATAATGAATACAGTAAACACACCAGCTCAGCACACCCATCATCCTCTGAATGGCCAGCTGTACTGACCATGCTCACCCATGAGCTCGAACTGACAGATCAGGCCACAGAAAGCCACATGTGCAGCCCACACCAGACCCTGACCCATGTCCACTCATTCAGAGTGTGCTTTTCTACTGTATGATGGCCAATTACAGGAGACCAAAGCACAAAACCATGGCCCTTTAAAATTTTGTCACATCCCTTTGAGCCAATACAGATTTTGTGCCACTGAAAACTTCTGGGACTGTATTTTGTGAGAAAAACTTTTAAACTTTCACTTACAAGCATGAAATTCTCTGAAATTTGGAGATGACAGTTTTGTTCCCTTCCAGGTAGGTTAGTGTGCCCTAACCACTGGTACCTCCTGTGGGAAAGGGTACTTAATTCAGTTCTTGGCCATGCGCTTTTGGAAAGAAAAACAACCTTCACTGTCAACAAATTCGGTTATTTCCCCCCCTCACCACCACTTCTACCAAGGCTCCCCACTGCCAGAGCACCTGTTTCCTGCCAAGCCTGCAGCCTGGGTCAGGAACACTTTCGTGCCAACAAAGACACAATGGGGCTGATTAAACCTGTAAGCTCAGAGCAGCTGAAAGCTTTCACAATGGTTTGGCAAAGCCACAGAGCACTGCCAAGGCCCTCAAAAGTTTGGTAGAAAAAAATTAAGTGGTGGTTTGGATAGAGGTTTGACATCCTGGGATGACAGCAAAGTTTTCAAATTATATAGACAAAGAAGGGATAGATACATGGCTCCTCGTAAACCCAAACTAACCAATTAACCTTTTTTTCATATTTTAAAACTGATTTTTCATAATGAGGTAATTAAGCTCTAGATGAGAAGATTAAGGTATGTGCACAGTTCCAGTCATACATTCTAGCCCTCATCTAAGAACGCATGTTTGAACAATTTCATCAGATTTAAATATGTATTTAAATGACTTTTTGAAGCACTGCTTCTGAATGTACACAGAATGCTCATAACATGTCAGTTACTTCTTCCAGAAAATAATTCAGGAATAAATTATTAAAGAACAAAATTATTTCAAGATGACAAAATAGGTGTCTAATCATCTGAAATGCTCTTTTAAACCATGCTACAAAAGGAAAGCATTTTAAAAACACTAGATTTTCTCAAAACTTTTTGGTTGGCTTTTGGGTTTTTTTTTTGAACAGAGGTATTAAGAGAGAAAACGTCACACACTGTTAGCGTTTCAAATAAAACACATTTCACGTATGTAGTGAAGACAGATTAAACCCATATTAAAGGATTTGGTAACAGTGTCTAGAAGTAGATGCAGGGAAACTGTATTCAGCAAAAATGAAAACAGCTTTGGATCAAATATAGATGTGACAAAAAAACTGGAATGGGAAACACTGTTCTGCAACTGATAACCGTGCAATTTAGAGAGATGCAATCAGCACATACACTTTGACCATTTCACTACTTTTTAGAAACTATAAACCCAGCTAAATCATCACCTGACCAAGCAAAAATAGATCCACCTCCACTGCTTTTTTTTTTTTTTTCAGCTTTTTATTTCCGACATGTATTTCCATTCAAGGAAGAATCATAATTTTTTTTAACCCTTATTTGTTAAAGAAAGCTGAGGTTGAGTTCATTAATATGTAAGTTTAACAATGGCTCATAAACGTTTTGAATTTAATTCAAGATAGGGTTTTACTTGCATATCTACTTCTCTGCCCTTTTCTCTGCTCAGAATGAAGTAATTTTGTATAGTTTTATAAATATCAGAAAGTAATATTCTACTGAAGTGTAATTTGATTTGTTTGCAAATCCCTTTTGAATTGCTTTATGATGCATAAGCACATGCAGTTTATTAGGAAATAATAAGCAAAGAAGGCAAGCCAGGCAAGAAGCTTTGCTCACTTTCAAAGTCAAGGAAAAAATTTGGCCCCTGATCAAGCTCTGTGCAAGTGAGAACTTTTAAAAGATTTCCCATTTGGTTCCTGAAAAATAGAAAAGGAAGAGAAAAGGAGTCCTGAGTGAACAAATGATTTTAGAGACAAGGACTTGGACAGATTGGTTGTGCTGGAAAATACACACTGTAAGCAATCAGAATTTAAAAGTTTTCCTCAGTTTGCTGCTAAGTCAAGGAAAAGATTTTCTCATTGTCTTGTAATTGTTTGAACTTACTTTCAAAATCCAGGAAAAAATGTGGATAGTTTTCAATTTCCCTGGTAAGGACCTTAAGAAGATTACCCATCCCAGCAAACCTAGTAAATGCAACAAAATCATAAACAGTTATACATGTAAACTCAGAATACTACAGCTAAGAGCTTGACACAGTCTGCATCATATATTCAACATTTTGGCAAGTTCTGGACCATGAGAAACATTTTGATGGTCAATTCTGTGATATTTATGCAGAAAGAGGAAGATCTCAGATAAACACAGAAATAATTCTGTTCAACAAATTTGAATTTAAACATCAGGATAACATCCCAGTGTATAAAAATAAATGTATGAATTTTTAATCACTTAGCAAGAGAAATAAACTCAGAGCTATATCTCTATTTGTTAATTCTCCAAATTGCTGGACTCCAGATTACTTAATACCATTTCATATTAAAAACTGACATCTTAACACTTGTCTTAGATCTTCAGCAAAAATCCATGTCATTTTAAGAAAATAACTCACTATAAGGAAAAAAAAAATCGAGTTGTTTCTAGTCAGTAAGATTTATAATAAGATTACTATAAAATTCTATCAAAAAGGACAGCTAAAAAGCTTTTTAGATTTTAAAAGTGTATGTATGCATTAAAAAAAAAAAGAGATAGAGTAAAAAAGGGGAGGTTTGAACCCTATTTTTTATCTATTATTCCTATCTTTTATCATCTTGGAATTCTTTGCATTTCAAGTTATGAACAACTCCCAAAAGGAAAAGTGACCAGTTCTCAAAAAAGCAAGTCTCTACAGAAGATAAAAAGGAAAGATATTTGAAAAAAGGTTTTTTGCCAGTACAGTCTTTAGGAAAGTAAGTTATTCTAATGCTGTGTAGAAGTAGAGCTTTCTTGGTCAAACTTAAACTTTTTCTCAGAGACAGAAAAGTTAAACCATGAAAAGCACATATCAGGATGAAGAGATCTGCCTGGAGGGATGTAGAAAAATGCAATTTTAGATTTAAAACACAGATTGAAAACTGATTTTTGCCTCAAAGAGAAATATTCTCATTACTCTAAACCATGGCTCTTGGGGATCACATCTGATGTTCATCTGTGATTCAGTTTAACTCTTTTCCTACTTAAGAAATCAGACCACAAAAAATTATTCTAAGCATGTACATGGCTGATACTCCACATGAGGAGATAAAGCTTTTTTCAAGTTTTCCCACAAGCATTACAGTAGGAAAAGTATCATCAACCCGAATTTCTATGTGCATATAAAGGATGTATTTCTACATCAGGAAAACCTAGGAAAGTAATGTGAGGCTTAGAGATTTCAAAGCAGCCACAGTCATACCATAAAATGATATAAATTTAATCAATAGTCTGTTCAGAACATGCAGTTTCATGTAAGCAAGGCTTTTGTTAAATAAATAGCTTAAATGGCTTTGTTTTGCATTAAATACTTCTTTAAAGTTTTCTCTCCAGAACAAATCCAGTGAGCAGACTGTCAAGCCCTTCATAATTAGCAACATCTTGCATATACAAAATTGAAACACAAAGAAACATTTTCCATTATTCATAAAGTTACATTCATTACATGCAGGAAAAATATTTACACTTTTACTTTCAGAACAAGATCAGCACCTTATAGACTGAGTTTGACTTTCTGATCAGCCTAGAAAGGGGAAAAACATGCAAACAGAGCAAAATAGATTTTATACAGTGTTAAAACTTATATCTTCAATAATTTAATATTTTCATCACACTGTTATAGTACATTTTATCAGCATCAGCTAGGAGAAAAACGATAAAGTACACACACTTATTTTCCTTTTCATAACCTTGAAAAAAAAATTATATTATGTAATACTATCACAATCGACATGACTGACTCAGCTTGGATTCTTCACTTTCAACTCTTTTTAAGCCATATCTTACCTCATCGCCTTCAATCTTCAGAGAGTACCCAAGCATTTCTTCTGCTGCCAAAGCTTGCACTGCATCCAGAACTGGTTTAGCTGATAGCATGCTTCGAACAGTGAGGAACCCTTTGTGCCAAAAACCTGAGGATACACTCCCTCATTTGCATTGAGTCGCTTGAGGTCATGTGCCCAAGCTCTGCCTCTGATCCTTCTTAAACAAGTACAGCACATCCCGGCTTGGGAGATTTCTGAGTATTTTTCCAGAACTTTTGTTACATTTCCTAGCTTGTTTTTCACTTTATTCCCTCTCCTTCAATCCCTGTGTAGAAACTGATCCAGCTATTCAGGTCACAAGTATGGAACAGAAGCCTACCACAAACTTATATACACGCATGTTCATGCAGGTGGCGTTTTCCAATGATCCTGGAGGCTCTGGTTAGACACCACCTATTTTCAAAGCACATCAACCCTAAAAATAGCCATATTCAACATCAACATCCAGAAAATATGGTTCAGGCAGCTGCTAAACATGTTTTAATTATTTTTTATATCGTTTCTTTATGGTTTCCTAAAAAACAAAACTAAAAGCAACATCTGGTTCCATGAAACTTTCACTTTCAAGTGTAATTCATCATTTAACACGAAATTTTAGTTTCAATTTAAAAGGCCAAACTTAAAGGAAGTGCTAATAAATGCAAATCTTTGCCTCAAACTGAATTATTTTATTCTGCATAGCCTGCTGCTTCCCAGCACTTGGGTCTTTCAAACTGCCTTTGCTCAAAAACTCTAATAACATATTCCAAACCTCAGGAACTGAAAGTCACCTCCAGGATAATTTTAATGAGATTTCAAAGTAACTAACAGCACAAATTCTGAGCAGGTCTATATATATATACTGTTATTGCAAGAGAAATGCAAATAACAGCTGATGTACAGAAGTCATAAAGGTTTAACGTAGGAGCATAAAATTCTATTTCATTAAACCTGAAAGCATTTTATTTTACTTACTGTAAAATCAGTTTAAATGTTGAACTGAGACTCAATGCATATATAAAAATATTGCTGATGCTGCACCACTAAATGTTAGCAGCTTCTCTTTAGCATCTAAATCCCTTAAAATTCCAACTTGTAACTATGCTTTAAAAATTATGACATGTTGACAACGATGGCTGCATTTTTCCCTATTGTTTTCCAAACCATTAAAGCTTATCCTAAGATAATACGTAATCTTATAGAAAATATTTTTTAAGCTATTGTTGACATTTTAAAGCTCATTGCTTAATTTTTGATGCTCAACATTTAATTAGTAACACAAAGACATAAATAAACCATAACCCAGCAAGGAACAGAAAGGTACATTTAGCATTTTGCATTTTATTTACCACTATCCAGTAGCAGGTTTTAAAACTTGAGCTTTGAACAAAATATCACAGGCTAGTTTTCAAAAAAATAACTGTGTTCCTAAAATTCCACTGATTTAGTTTCAACATTCTAGAGGGATTACCTTGTATGGGAAAATAAATTCCGTCTAGCCCACTAAAGTAATCAGTTTATTTCTGAATTGTGATATATAAAATACTATCCCCCCCAAAAAAATCAGAATTCAACCCCACAAATCTGCCATGGACTTTACATATATATACTGAAAGTATACTGAAATATATTTATTATATACTTAAATCCACTTTTGAAAATACAGTAAGTGTTCCCAAACTGGATATTGCTAACTGAACACTGAATATCATGTTATTCAACACTTCTTTAAAATTTTGTTTTACATGTTGTTTTAAGCAACTACACAATTCTGTGGAGTTTTGCACCACTTTCAAGTAACAGCTACAGTACCATACAAATTGCTAGAGAAGTACTGATTGATTTCTTCTCTTACAGGACTAATTTAATCAGTACCAATTCAACACCATCAGCAGCACAGCAGTACACTGAAGATGTAACAGAGAGACAAAGCTTTAAAACTTTGTGTTAGTGAAAAAGGACATATTCACCAGCTCAAGCCTTTGCAGCTCATCAGTGCTCCTTTGCCAGATAATATTTCCTAAATCTGTCTGCTCACATAAACGTGGTCTGAAAGGCTTTTGTCAAAATGAGCTGGATCAGCAAATACCTACTGCTTAACCTCATTTAGGTCATCCTAACGAAAGCAGGGCTTCTGCATGTTTTCATGAGCAGCTCCACTAGGAGTTTCAGGAGAAAGGCTCCCAAGCTCAGGAGTGGCAATGGATGATTCAGAACGATAACCTCTAGTGGCACACCCAAGTGGGTAGAGACAGGAGGCATCCAGTCCACAGTCTGTGCTAAATGTACTAAGCACATCAGCATCATTAAAGCACTGGAACTGACCTTACTGCATGAATAATTAATCATGCTTTCAAAAATATACAAGCATCTGAACAAACTCAAGATCTCTCAGATCAAAAGCATGATTCCAAATCACTGTGATATTCACTCATACAGTTTGTTGAAGTGCTTGTAAGGAAACAGCAGAAGAGCAAGATTCAAAAAATTATCTTGGGGAAACTGTTTGCTCATGGCCTGGACAGGTACACAGGGTAAAAAACTGTGGTGGTGAATGGAGTTAGATCCAAATGGTGGCTGGACACCAGTGGCATTCCCCAGGGCTCAGTACTGGGGCCAGTCCCAGTTAATATATTTACCAGGGATCTGGACAAGGGGATTTGTAGTCGTGAGGCCACACCTCAAGTGCTGTGTCCAGTTCTGAGCCCCTCACTACAAGAAAGGCTTTGAGGTGCTAGAGCGTGTCCAGAGAAGGGCCATGGAGCTGGGGAAGGATCTGGGGCACAAGTCTGATGAGGAGCAGCTGAAGGAGCTGGGGGCGTTTAGCCTGGAGAAAAGGAGGCTCAGGGGAGACCTTAACGCTCTGAACAACCACCTGAAAGCAGGCTGTAGCCAGGTGGGGTTCTGTCTCTTTTCCCAGGCAACTGGTGTTAGGATGAGAGGACATGGCCTTGAGCTGCACCAGTAGAGGCTCAGGTTGGATACCAGGAAGAATTTCTTCATGGAAAGAGTGGTTAAACACAGGAACAGACTGGCCAGGGAGATGGTGGAGTCACCACTCCAAAACTGTTCAAGAAACAACCGGACATGGCACTTGGCTCTAGTTGGCATGATGGTGTTCAGTCAGAGGTTGGACCGATAATCTTGGAGCTCTTTTCCAACCGCAATGATTCTGTGATCGACTGCACTCTCAGTCAGTTCACAGACGACATCAAGTTGGGCAGGAGCGATGCCCTGCTGGACGGCAGGAAGGCTCTGCAGGGGGATTTGGACAGGCTGGCCAGTGGTATGAGGCCAAGTCCTGGGTCCTACCCTTGGGTCACAACAACCCCTGCAGTGCTACAGGTTGGGGAACAGTGGCTGGAAAGTGACCAAGAGGAAAACGACCTGGGGGTGCTGGTCAACAGCAGCTGAACATGAGCCAGGGTGGGCCCAGAGTGGCCAGCAGGACCAGCAAAGTGGTAACAAGCAATAAGACAAGAGGAAATGGCTTCAAGTTGCCTCAACCTCCCTCCTTGCAGGGATATTGGATATTAGGAAAAATTTCTTTTCTGAGAGGGCACAAGCACTGGCACAAGCTGCCTGGGGAAATGGGTGAGTCACCATCTCTGGAGGTATTGAAAAGACTTGTAGATGTCGTGCTTAGGGACATGGCGGATTTGGCAGGATCAGGTCAACATCTGGACTCAATGAACTCAGAGATCTTTTTCAACCTAAATGATTCTATGTTTCTATTCTTCCCATCAAATTCCACAGTAGGTTTCTTTTTAATAATCTCTTCAATTTTCTTATAGTTGAGAATATTTGCATGGATATGGTATTATTACTATCTTCAGCTGTTTTACTGCTAAGTGTTTAAATCTTATAAACAGCAGCTGCATTGATGAAAAAAAATACAACACCTGATATTTAATAGTCTCAGTTGTGCAAATACTGTTAGTCTTCAAAAATGGTATTACTTCTCTATGGACTTTATTCTAAAAATAATTTTAAAAAGGTATAGTTATACTAAGAAAAATGTAAAAAGAGCATACATTTGTGTTGAGGTGATAATTGCACAAAACCTCCAAAGATATTTGATAATGAAGTATGTACTGTATTCTCTAGAAAGGCATATATAAGACAAAAATATAACCAAACTCTTTTCAGAAAGCAAGCCATACTCATTTTCCAGAAAAAAGAAATTATCCCCAATGCTGGCCTCTAAACACTGGATTTATAAGGTTTTCATAATACAAACAACATACATAAAGAGCACCAAGTGGCAACCTATACACAAGAAAAGAAAAATCAGTGCCACACGTTCCTTGGGCAGGTGAAGTGTAAACAGACAAAAAGAAACCCCAACAAAACTTAAAGCCAGAAAATAGCTATAAAGAAGTGAAAAGTAGAATAAGAGAAGAAAGTTGCTCAAGGTGAAAGTAACTCAAGATAAAAGAATCATTCCCTCTTTGAACAACCATTTTATTAAAATTCCTAGTTAAGGAACACTTCCAGCCAAGAGCTTTTGCTGTTAACTGATATGCAGATTGCAGGATACAATTAAAATCTACAAAAAAAGTGATGCAAGTCAAAGGGAATTAATAAATGGGTTGTAATGACAAATATGTTTTTCAGTAATCATAAAATGTTTAAAGAGTTGGACAACATTAGTACCTGTAGCCCCAAGGATTACAGAGCTTGGCTTGTGGTTTCTTTAAAATTAAAAGGTAAAAAAGAAAAAATTACCTTAGATGAACCTAAAACTTATCCAGCAGGGGGATTTTTCTACATGCCAACCCTCACACCTGAATTTACTTTGAACAGAACTCCTGTATATTTTCAGAGTGTATAATGTCAGAGCAGACATCATGAAAGACTGAAAACCAGGCATCTAAAATATCTGGATTTTGTTTCATAGGTCATAATAAAAAAACAAAACAAAACACAAACCAGACAAACAAAAAACACCAACAAAAATGTAGAATGGAATCCAATTAAGCAATTAGAGTAAAATTATATTTGAATTTAAGAAAGTACTGCTGTACTTTGATCCTTCTGCCTGAGCATAGAGTAACTAGAGTAACCTAGTCTGAACATGGCGTTGCCCGCACAGATGCTTTACACAAACCAGGGACACAATTCCTCTGTACACAACAAATGGAGCTTCTATTAATTTTCACAGCAGGGAGACACCTTTAGAAGATACAGGACAGGTTTGGCTAGTTTGAGTCTTTCTTCCTTCAAAATAAAACCACTCTATTTTGTTCCAAGTGGAGTTTGACTTAGTTCCTCCAAAATCTTGTAAGAGAGCCACACTACCATCTTCCTCTTAAAAGTTTTCATCCTCATCATCTCTCACCAAATTCATAGTGGGAAAAGAAATAAGCCATCTTAGAACTCAGTCAGTTTTGGAAATCTAATGATTTGAACATTTGAGAAGGCATCTGGTTTCAATATTTGTGAATATAATGAGTGAAAAATCTATGCTAGATCAGGTAAGAATCAGAAACAGGACTTTTGGTTGAAAATTTAGAAACAGAAAAAAAAAATGTTCCTGGTCCTTTCTGCCTGTAAATGACTGCTGATCATTCATTCTCCTGACTACATCACACAGAGCATTTTTAGTATATGCACAGAAAATCCAATGCAAGTGTCTGAAAGACAAGATGAAAATCATCATATTCTAGTTCTCTGGGCAACTATGGTAAAAACTTTTCTCAAAGTGATTTTATTTTCCAGTTATTTCTTGTGCCATTTGATAACAGGAGTAAGTCTTTGCATGCTAACTTTCTTTTCTTTCTATTTTTCTTCTCGTTTTAATACATAAATGACAAAACAGCACATCTAATCTCAGTAAGTCAAACATAAATCCTACAGAGACTTGATTTCTTAGTGCATACTTCCTAGTGATCTGCTCTGAATGTGTCAGTATGTAGGATATAATGCATTTTGCCATTTTGTATTTATGGTTTGGAGGGTAATAATTTATAAGATACGGATCAGAGCAGTCTTTACAAGTATGGTTTCCTAGGAAAGGGGAAAGAAGTTAAAGAACATCTTAAAATACTAAAAGGACAATTAATTCAATCAAAGATATTGACATAAGTGGAATTAAGACAGCTATGGCTGGCAATAGTTACCAATAGCTCAAGATTTGAGGAATTAGAGATGAAATGTGTATCTTTCTAGGGATTTGCTGCTTTTAGTTTAAAAATTTGTCATAGAGGTCCAATTTAATATCTCATTACAAAAACAAGAAAACTTGCTGACCTATTACAAGGCTGTTACAAGACTGCTGATGGAAATAGCAAAAGCTCCACTAGGACAAAAAAATCAAAACCCACTTTAAATAAACTGGAGGATAATGTATACTTTTAAAATGTATTTAAAATTTCAGAAAAAGATAAAAGAAAAACTTCTCTGTGTGCCTGGGTGAGGGGAAAAAAAAGAAACAACAGGTAACATCCCAAAACAGCAAGCTGAGAGACCATGTAACCCAGGGAAGTGTTTAAGAAGGTTCTGCTGAAGCATGGAGGCGCAGGAGTAACAGAATGGGGCAAGAAGCTTCAGGTGGATTAATCAACCATGCAACTCTACAGGTTTCTGGACTAATAAATGTCCTTTTGAGAGGCTATTATTGATTTTATGGTAGCTATGGGGAGAATTAACTGAATATAAGGATGGAAACAGGAGAAATTAAAAATAAAAGAGATTACTAAACAAGGAGAAAACAGCAAATTAAACTGATTTCACAAAAGCAGTTTCAGTACTCTCAGGTACCTGGAAGGACAGGTCTCTTGGAAAGTTGATTTAAGGGATAAGGGAGTGTAGGAAACTTAGCAGAAAAGAAAATACACAACAGGTTATTCTGACGGACAAGAGAAACAAAATGGAGGCTCAGAAATCAATACACCTGCATAAGCATAGGGTGGAATTGAAGAAATATACAGAGGGAGCTTTGACAAAGCACTAGAAATGAGGAAAGAGAAAATGTTATTTACTACCATAAATTTGCTAGAACACTGAAAATCTCAAAAAGCAGCTGTCAGCAGTTTACTGGCAAAAAAAAAAAAAGACAATGGCATTTTTAAACAGTATCTGTTGTATAGATCTGGTTTTATTCAATAGTTTTAATTAGTGACAGGCAGAGAAGAAGAAAATACCCTTTTAAAATATGCACTAAGCTAGAAGGGAATTAAAATATTCTGGAAAATAGTATCATAATTCAAAATACTTTAATAAACTGGAGATACTATCCAGAAGACATTCCATAAATACAAAAGTAAATTATTCCACTCAATGATAAAACCAAATCAACCCCACAGAGGTAGATAGACTGGTAAGCAGAAAGACTGAGGAAGAAATATTTAATCATTATTCTGGACTATAAATTAAACATAAAGCCGGTTAGAAAGTTGCTAAACTCTGGAATTTTTCAGTGACTGCTCTCACAGTCAAGTTAAGGGATGAGGAGACTGAATAGTGACCAATAAAAGGTTTTCTCCAAAACACTAGTCTAACCTGTAAGTATGCAGGAGTTACTGAAAAGTATAAATTTCAATAAACTCCTCCTTTTTTCTTAATTAATTATGTGTAATTTTTTTAATCCTTCAGATATTATTTTGTTAGTGCACATACTTTCAAATTAAAGACACAATTCATTAAGGCATACAGGGCAGAACGGGTGGGTGGCATTTTTCTGCAAAAGAGACTGCCTTGAAAATTGTGTTAATAGACAAGCACATTAGCCCTCTTAATGATGCAAACACAAACATATTCTTAATTTTGCATCATGCCTGATACTTTAAGAAGCACGTTCCCTAGTAAATCTATTTTCAAATAATGTGTTTTACTTACACTGATTGGCAAGCAAGCCTTGTCCCTCAACATGAGCTGCTAAAACCACTGCAACTTTTCTGGGTATATTAACAATTCTGTCATTTGCCTGAAATGACAAACAGGGAAGGACTACTATGGATGGTGTGGAATTAAAACCATTCTTTTAATTAAAAATTAGATTTCTTGTAAGTGTAAATGAAAACTGAAAGCATGTACTGACCCTGGCAGGCTCTGCAGTAATTAATTCCAATCACTCCTGGAAGCCATTCCTAGTACAGTAATGAAATTTGCACAATAATTTTTTATTAAGACAGTAAAATTGATGCACTGTAGTGACGTTATACCCTACTCTCACTTTCCTGCATGCATGTATGTATTGCTGACTGACCAGTGCGGGTGGCGGCCGGTCCCAGACCCACTGATGCGCGTTGGTTCCCGGCCCTGGGAGGCGCACAGGCCTGCCGAGGCTCACAGGCCGTTATCCAGCATCCATTATCCATGGAAAGCGGAGCGCGCCGACGGGACGGCGTGGGAGCGCCCCCTGCTGCCGCACGGCCGCCACCGCACCGCCCCAGGCTTTGGAACAGCTCCAGCGAGGCAGATCAATCCACAGCCCCTCCGGGCGATCCACAGCCCCTCCGGGCAATCCACAGCCCCTACGGGCGATCTACAGCCCCTTTGGGCAATCCACAGCCCCTCCGGGCAATCCACAGCCCCTCCAGGCGATCCACAGCCCCTCCGGGCGATCCACAGCCCCTCCGGATGATCCACAGCCCCTCTGGGCCATCCACAGCCCCTCTGGGCCATCCACAGCCCCTCTGGGCGATCCACAGCCCCTGTGGGCGATCCACAGCCCCTCCGGGCCATCCACAGCCCCTACGGGCCATCCACAGCCCCTACGGGCCATCCACAGCCCCTCTGGGCGATCTGCTCCCACACAGGGAAGTTCTTCCCCACGTTTAGGTGGAACTTCCTGTACATCAGTTTCTGCCCATTGCCTCTTGTCCTACTGCTAGGCACCACCAAAGAGAGCCTGGTCCATCCTCTTGACACCCTCCCTTTTACACACATTGATGGGGTCTACTCTCACTTTTCTCCTCTTCAGGCTAAACAGCTCCTCAGCTAAAGGTTCCCTCAGCCTTTCCTTAAAAATGAGGTGTAGCAGTTCCCTAACTGTCTCCATAGCTCACCTCCCAACCTAAAGAAAGGCCATGGAGCTCTCACACCAGCTGAAATCAGCTCAACAGTACCAACCTCCCTCTGCACAATCAGCCAGCAGTTCTGCAGGAGCTCCAGCTCCAGGGCATGACCTTTTCTTCTACTCTTGCAGCTCAAACAAAACCCAAACTAATCCAGACAATATTATAATAACCACATTTCAGAACTAATACCAGTATTAGAAATCAAATCATACCGCTTTCCCTTTCTTCCTGCTGAAACTCAGAATTTAGCTTAAAAGTAACTGTGACTGCATCTGAAATTATCAGAAGTGTCATTTCCACTCAAAGGTTGAGTGGAACACACATGGGGGCTGCTCAGGCTTAGCACAGTGAGATCCTGAGGCTGGTGAGGGTTCTCAGCAGGGCATCCCCGCCTGGCATCTGCCATGTGCCGTATCAGCTCTGGCACCAGTCTAATCTGTACAGAAACACTGGTTTTATTTACACTTTTTCAAGAAGTATGGATTAACATTATTTCTTTTGAATTCAAGAAGCAGCTTAGAAGCTGAGAATGAAGAAATGGTTTTGTAGTCTGACTAAAAGAGATATACAGGATGAGATCTCTAATTTTAAAATGCCAGTTACCTGCTACCAAAAACGAAGGGAAGCAGTCACATCCAAGACTTTCTTACTGCCTTTGATGAATCCCATTTCAAAGACAAATCATGCCTTCTAGAGCTAGGAACTATACAAGATACACTAGGTTTAGAGCAAAATTTAAAATTTTACTTTTGCATTACCCTGTTTCATTTTCACTTGTAACTAACTTGCCATCACACTTAGAGGTGACAGAAGTCACATTTAAAATAAATACATCCTTGAAAAGGCACCATCCATTAGTTTCTGAGAACATTTCAAATAATAAATAACTATTTAAACAGGAAATGTAAAAACATTTTAAAACTTTGTTGAAAAACTTATATTTTGTAAAAACTAAACATGCAGACATGCAAACACCCATCGTGTGCATGTACACAGGGACTTGCAAATGAGCTTGCTTAACCACGAACTCAGAACTGGCTGCTTATTACAGAAAAAAAAAAGTTAGGTACATCCAGATTACAACTGTAACAAAATCAAAAGATTAAACACATTGACTTAACCAAAGCTTTCTGTTTGGTGACTGAAAGCCGTCTATGGGCAGGAGGAATGCCTGGGTGACTTCAGCTGCATTAAGAAGAATCCTACAGCTCAGGTTCCTCTTATCTCATGACTTAAGATGATGTGAGTTCTCTGGAGGATGGCAGAAGGCAAATAAAACCCTGCAATTATTCCTAATTTCATTGTAAAAAATGGAAGATAAGAAATTTTCTCAAAAATATTGTTACTCACAACACCAAAAGTCTTTGTATTGTCTTTCAATCTTCATCGTTAATTTAACCAGCCTGTAATACTGCACTAAAACATGTCTGCAAACTGAAGTTTGGTTTATTTTCCTCTGAGCCAATTACTATTTTAGTTGCAAATTATTCAACTAATTTACTAATAAAAACATCATACAGAAAAGCCTGAGAGATTAGGTAAAAAATACATAGCGATTAAAGATTATTAGGGTTAATGGAAAATAATGGAAATTTACTGAAGTAAAAGGAAAAGTTCAAAGAACAGAGTTCACGGACTAAAAAGAAATTGAAAGACCTACATCAATACACATTTCAAAAGTCAAAAAAATATTTTCCATAAAAAAAAGCCTTTCAATTGCAAAAAGGATGATATTCTTTTTGTATAGACTAGATTTTTTTTGAAACAGTAACATTAGAAAAAAAAATTATACAATATAGATTATACATGTATATATGTATTGGTATCAGATAAAAGATGGAATTTTATACATTTACATTTTGTACCAAATTATTAATACTGCCATCCAAACTACTTAGCAAAAAAAAAGAACTTTTATTAAAAAATATATTCATTAAATGATAAATTTCAATGACAGTGGTAGAACAGACATTTGGTGTCTATCTCACCTTTCAGATTTTTCAAAGAAGAATTAGAGAATCATGGAATATTAGGAATTGGAAGGGACCCATGAGGACCATCGAGTTCTGCTCTCTATTTGAAGTGCGAAAAAGTCCAATAACAGCAGGGCCTATCCCACTCCTATTCTGGATATATCAAACAAAAGGTACTCACTACTTTCTTCTAATCAGTTCTTGAACTATCAGTTTGTTCCAGGTCACTATTTGCCCAGTCACCAACCAAAAGGGCTAAAGCAAAGCATTACCTAAACCACCAACATTATCACCTTACTATCAATTAATATTTCATTAACTTAAAGAATCAGTGCAAAGTGACCAAGACTGTTGTTTAATGTTTCAAATCAGATTAAATAGGCAAATACAATCCTTATTTTCCTCTAAGTTCAAAATTCTGTAATAAATAATTTCTACATTTTAATAAATTTAATAAAAAAACTGAACTAGCTGTAATAAACTTCTTAAAATGCACCTGATAATTAAGTTTCTTGAAAATATGCTACAGTCAACAGATTCTAGGCAGGAGGAAAACTCTAATATACAAGTCAAGAGAGCTGTCTGGCATCTGATTTGGCTTTGGAACAGGCTGCAGTTAAGGCAGCTATCCACTAAGTGGCATTAGCAACCCAAACACCTAATTTTGACAAAAAATAATCATAATACAGAACACTTTACCTCCCACAAACAAATCGATGGAAAACATTTCCTTTGAATGATTCATTTTATTCAATTTTGTCATAAGCTTTGGTATAATTCCAAACAACATTAGCAATTTCCTTTTCAGATCAAGACATTTGCATATATTTAGCAGGATGGTCAGATTAAAAAAAAACATAATGACAAACACATTAAATAAAGCAACCAAAATATGGGAGCAATGTGAGTTCACATTAAGACACATAAAACTACAGCAAGGTATTTTAAAAGTAGTTGAGATTTCAGAAGTGCTGTATATCAACAAGCCTGTTGTGAAGTGCAAAAGTATAAAAGTCACATCAAACGTTTACTTTACATAAACCTTTAAAAAAAAAGATAATTCTAGTAATTTAGATATACTGATGCTACCTGATTCTAGGGAGTGTAAAAGATTATGACAACTGGGAAAGTAAGAAAACTACTACACTAATTATTTATTAGTTCATACATTAGTTCATATTTATTGTTCATACATAAACAGCTCATGAAAATAAAGGGAGTGGAAAAATCAGTATTACTGCATACGAGATTACAGAAAAATTAAATGAGCAAGTACTTCCGTCTCTCTGCCTCATCAAAGCATATATTTTAAGCTTGTGAAATATCCTATATATGCACTCAAAATTCTCAGCATACTTCAATGCTACAAGGAGTAAGACATTCTTTTTCCTTTTTTTTTTTAAGTGATTTTTTTCTCCTCGCAGGCCACAGAGGAATTGCATTAGGACATAGTCCTTCTTCCCTACATCCGCCTACGACAAACATTTGCTGCAAGTCAGCGACTCCAAAACCAAATTGTTTACAATTAACTCAAATAGCCATTAAAAAATTGTTTCTTTGTTCCAGTTGGAAAGGGAGGCAGCCAGATGTGTGGCTTGTTGATCTTGCTCTTTGCTGACCTCTGAGTGTAGGAAGAACTGTAGCCGAGGAAGGAAGTCAGCAAGTTGTGTTAATGAAGGTGAACATTGCAAAAAAAGGGCTTGCAATATTTTTCATTAAAGAAAAATATATTTGAAAGACTTTTTAATTAAAAAAGAGATAATACAAGGCCTTATTTTTTCCTGCAGGTAAAAAATTAGAGCCTTTGTTTCAGAAGAAGTAACTGAGTTTGTGTCTTTTGCTACTTCTGAAAAATTTTACCCTTAATTTCAAAAACTTCATGAAGTTTTACTGAGGTTCCTGTAAATTAGCAGACACCGCATCATTAACACCTGCTGGAAAACCATCATTATTTGAGGATGTAAAACTCAGGAAAAGCCTTTTAATTTTAGGCTCTGAGTCACAGTGTAGCACTACAGACCAAAATCTGGCATTAAGCTGAATTCCAGATTGAGAGTGTGCCCAGTTCTTGGGAAAACACATCTGGCAAACAATACAAGGCAACCCCTACAATCACCACAGTACTTTTCTTCACAGCTCTCCCTGAAACACATTTATGAATTGTATCTGTAAAACACTTGGCAATGAATTAACTGAAGGTCTGTGTTAAAAACTTCATTATGTGGTACCCCTCATAACCGTACAGAACATGCCTGTACAAGATACTCTGTGAGATAAAAACAGTCTCAGAAACTGCACAGCAACAGGTGTGAAACGTTATCAACTTGTTTATAAACTTTTAATTACTTTCTAAAAAAATGTTTGAAATGCATTCTGAAATTCTATGACCACAGTGTTCCTCATTTTATCAAGATACCTGAGATGTTAGTAAGTTATCATGGCCTAAGGTAAACTAAGGACACATTTGTGTGTGAAGTACAAATTCACTCCAGAGATTCAGCTTTAGATATTAATTCTGGCACTCAACATCAATCCTTAAGCAGTTAGTGAAGCCTACTTCAGACATCCAACTTAATTGTCTGGATTAGGCTAAACGTTTGATCTTGCTCTCCCTGCATTGCTAACTTCATCTTAAACACTTCACACTACTTTTGTTGGAAAATGATGCCTAATTTTTGTCAAGCAGTTATTATTTTAAGAACATACTTACCGTGTAAAGACCTGAATATAAACACAGCTCATCTTCCAACTGTCTATTATGATATTATTTAATTAAGAAAGTTTCCAATGTATTCTTAGAAAACAGGAAATTGAAAACGAAAAACAGTTTACTTCCTTCCCACCCCATATTCTCCTGCTCCCAAGGTCATTTAAAAAAACAACAGTAATAGATCACCATATACATGTATACACAAAACACTTCTGAAAACAGTTATACTATTATTTAATCTGATAGGGACATTCAAACTCTGGAGAACTAAAGCAATAATTCATGTCACATTTTTCGAAAGTTGTAAGGGATACTGGCCATTTTAAAAACAGTCTACAAGATTCAATTTTCTTCTTTGCACTGACAGAAATGAAAACCTTATCATGTAAAGTTCCCAGCACAGCTCAAACAGCTCACACTTAAGAGCACAAAAAACTGCTTCTGCTGCATTAGTATTTAGAATTTAGTATTGGCTTTTCACTTTTATATTAAGATTTGATTTTCAAAACTTTTACACACAAAAAAAATCTTCATGTGTTTCTGCAGCTTGTATTTGGTTAGTCTGAAAAAAATTAATCTTTAAGATCAGTAAAGTCATATTTGAGGGTTTCATTTTGAAAAAAACTCGTAACTATAAAAGGTTTAACAGCCAACAGTTCGGACTTCAAAAATATTTCCGGTAAAAAAAAAATACTAACTAATTTTCTTAACAGGTATAATTCCTACCAGTTTATTATTTTCTACCAATGAACTTAATAAAAACAGTGAACCATGCTATAGTAGTATAACTTTATATGGAATAAATATTAAATAATCCATAATTTAACAGATCTTTATTTCCTCATTTCACTTCCCTTTTTTCCTCCCCATTTCCTATTTCTTCTGTCATATCAAGAGTATTCATCTCTACTCCTACCATTTTCCTTTTTATTTTTCTTTTTCATTCTACTTGTCCTGTCTCTAAGATCTCCCTTCAACTAATCTCAGTCCCAGCCACTGGAGTGGATAAGTCCATGCTGAACACCTGGTTTTGAGATGCTCTCCTCTCTGGCTCAGGATCATCCTGGGCCATTAATCTTAGTTGAAATGCTATTATAAAATTTAATAGGTATGTCATGTACATAATTCCTATTTCAACTCCCATATGACTGTAACAAAATAGGAGGTTGGAAGCTCTTTTAATGGAGAAAGTAAAATCTAAAAATAAAATATGCAAAATAGCTTTGCTGGTTGTGTATACAGTCCTTACAAATTCACATCAGTAGTTTAAAACACAGAGAATAATTTTTTACCCTGCAGAAATTGTCAAAGCTCTGATTGCAGTCTTTCATCTTAATTCTCTCCTGCCACCCCTCCCATCCACCTCCTCCCTTGGACCTGGGTTTGTTGACCCATCCAATAAAATGAAACAGGAATATTACTGTCTTTCAGCTATGCTGGTTCCAGATTCTTTGTGACCTTAAAGTGTCTACACCTTCCACCTCTGCAGGTGGCTTTATTTCTTTTGAGCAAACCTCCACATGATCAGCAAACACCTTTATTTTGACAGATTGTCCTGACTCTGGCTTGTGAACTGGCTTTGATAGAAACCAGTCAGGCTGCTGCTGTGTTGGGCTTGTTTTCGCCTGCAAATGGAAGATTTTGTGGTCTTTTGCCCACAGCACCGCTTGTTGGATGCCTCTCACAGCAAGCTGAATTAATGACAGCATTCACCTTTATTAAAGCACGGTTAACTTAAAGAATCCTTTCCACAGGCAATGGCTTCCATCTCTCCGAGAAACCACTGGATCAAAGCTACCATGTCGCACAGCCTTACTACAGATAGTACAGTTAAGATACTATTGCCTTTCAGATTTTAGGTGTTACATGCTGCAAGCATTCCAGGTCAAATGTCCTGTCTGCTTCACGCTTCCCAGCAATCCAGGAAGGGCTGGCAAACAGCACTGTTTGGGTCACAACCAGAACCAATGCCCGCGACTCTCAGCCCTGCCAGTGCTGTGCTGACCACAACTCGGCTGCGTGTGAAGTGTGACAGAGATGTCCCTTCTGGTCCCTATAATCTTTGTAGAAAACACAAGAAGCCAGACTGGCACAACCTCTAATATGTCACAAAGAAGTAGGTTGTTTCCAGTGGCAAATTTTCTTTTAATTACATCTACAAATCAAAACCTTCTAGTTCATCTCTATCACTCTCTGCTTCCCTCTCAGCTATTGAAGTTTACAGCTGTTCACAACCTCTTCATAGTCCTTCTCATGTATCAAACCTTTTCTTGGAGCAGAGAGAAATAAGAAGTTTAAAGCCAATAAAACAATT
The DNA here is from genome assembly GCA_013399945.1 of Ploceus nigricollis. Taxonomy (NCBI): domain Eukaryota; kingdom Metazoa; phylum Chordata; class Aves; order Passeriformes; family Ploceidae; genus Ploceus; species Ploceus nigricollis. The sequence continues at coordinate 21,321 of VXBC01003606.1, read as the reverse complement.
TGTTGCTGCAGGTACTGGCACTGATTCCCTTGCGTTGATACCAGTACTTGTGTGAATCTGCAGTGAGCTGATGCAGAGGTCTAAACTGACAGAAGAGTAATCCTCAGGGAAGCCTTTGCAATCCCACAGATTTTCAGCAGCAAATTCCCTAAACCACCACATCCTGCTGAGTGAAGGTGTTGATGCAAAAGAAGGCAAAGACAGTACTCAGCTAACCCCTCTAGATGGCAATGAACCAATAGAACAACGATATATCTGATCACAAAATAAAGTCCTGTACATATATTGACCATGCAGAGTGGCTGGTGTGGTTTCTCTCAGCGAACATAGACATTTAGGACAAATGAACTATTAGCACTTAAAATCTCAAGTAACATTGGACTCATTCAACAAACACATAAACACTGAATAAAGCAAAGTCCAGCATACTGCACTCTTTAGCCTTTTCACAATTCACATATAAAAGGAAGAGGGTACTAAACACAAACACACAGTTATGTCTTACCTAGAAATAAAGTGGTTCCAATTCACATTCAAAAATCCAAAGAGGTGACGCTAAACATTCAACGTCCGTCTGTCATGAAAAACATTCAAGATTACACTTGGGGTCGGCTTTGCTCTTCCCTACCTCAATTTTGCAATAAAACTTTCTAGTTTAAAAAGAGAAATTTCCATGAAAAATGGAAGTTTTTTTATTGAAAGTGAGATTTGTAACATCCAAAAATTTTTGTAGTCATACCATTAAAAAATGCAGCTGGATTGAAATGATCAGGTATTCAAACTAAATTTTATCCCATATAATTCTGCTGAATAGATTCAGTATATAAGGTGGATTTTATAATGAGCTGTTGCCAAGACTGGTACAGCCAGAGGAAAATAACGTGCACTGATAATGGTATGCATTATATTAAGAATTAAAAGATATAATAATGAAATCATGGAAATGGAATACATTTCCAAAACATTTAGCAATTTAGTATAAAGGCTATATTTATTTAAAACAATATTTATATTGAAAAAAGTCCAGTTAAAGCAGTCCTAAGTTCAGAAATTAATTTTCCAATCTTTTGAAACTACTGAAATAAAGAATGTAATTTAAATGCCAAATAGGGATAATGTCATTTTCCAAGTGTTGGGACAGGGGACATCACTAGAAAACAAGGGGACCAGGTCCTTCATAAGGTTCAATACAGACAGCTATTTTAATGTTACTTTTTCAACTCTCTAAATAAAATAACTCAAGAGAGATGCAAGCTTGCTCCCCGAATAAAGGTGAAAGTAACAAGGAAAATAAAGCCACTACAGACAAGCTTGGAAGTGAATTTCAATTTCAACCATAAGCTTAATAATAGCTCCACAAACACTTTTCCCAAATATTCAGTTTCACTATCCTCATAGCCTCAGAGGTCAAGCCATCCAGTTCATAAATCAGCTTAATTCAGCTTCATTAGGTTTTGGCTTTCAAAAACACATGGTAGTGTTTCTCCAGCTATATTTATAAATATGTGACTAAAAACTGGGTTTAATCTAATTATGGGCTTTTATTCATCTAACTTCAAAATAGTAACCTTGACTGCTGCCTAAAGAGGAATTATCTCTTGAAACTCTTGTGGTGCAGTGCAGATTGGGTTTTTTTCCTAAAAACACGTTCCTTACTGCAAATTGTAACAATTCATTATAAAAGATTAAATTATATCAAAATGTAACACTAATTTCCCAAGTAGAACACCCACACAGGGAACTAATTAGGAATAGCTCCTCTGTGTAAACAAATCTTTGTACAAATTAGTAGCTGGTCGAGTCAGGGAACTCCCTCTCTCTAGGGGAAGAACAACTTTTTTTTTTAGCATTGATTTATTTTGCTGCTGGCTGCAAATTCTCTCCAGTTCTGTAGTAATGCATGGTATTTGAAACTTATATTTCAGACACTTTGATGGGAACTCGGTCAAAATTTTGAAAAAAAATGGTAGTAGAAGACCCATAAAAATCACAGAACCAGGACTTCAAATGGGATGTGAATTAATCCTGCTCTCTGCCTAAGCCAATTCTGTCCCAAGGGTTTAGACAGACCAGAACAATAACAGTGAAATGATTCAAAACAAACAGTGGAGTAAATGGAAAAAGTACATGGGAAGAAGAATTCTCAATTGTTGTTCTATAATAAGAAAAGCAAACAAATAAAACCTCAAGACAAGAATATTACGCCCAGATAGCATTCTGAAAGCGTCAGTGAGGTGCAACAGTAAAATGGCATAAAAGCTGGTATTCAATGAGGGCTGAGAGTTAATTTATCATTGATGATGTTCATATCTGCTCCACAGCTGCTCTGTGCAAGTCTGAAAGTACCAGAGTTGACTCTTACCTTGTTGAAGATGATCCAGAGCCTTCCCAATACTTAAACAGAGGCTGCAATCTGTGGATTTTAAAATTTATTTAAAAGGATTATTATTAATGAAACTGTTTTAATTAACGAGTAAAAATCAGAAAAGTTACTTAAATGCCTTCAATAGAGAATAATTTCCCTTTTCTCAAAAACAAAAAGCACTCCGCAAGGTGTCTTCTACTGTGCATTACTCCCAGAGCCAAAGGTCAATTAATCTCATACTAGCGCACACCAGGGTAGTGAATGACTGCTGCAGAAACACCTCAGGACAGGGAAAGGACTGGCAGCACTGCACAGAACCCAGACACCCACCCTTTCCCGCAGAGCAGTGATGGACTAAGAGACAACTCCTGACCCTCAGTGCTACAGGGCTGCAAAAACCAGCTCTAAATACCACTGTTTAGTATACTGCTTGAAGATGTAAGAAAACATGTCCCCTTCCCTCTTGACCCAACAACAACAAAAATCACAGGTCTGAAAGACTCTGGAATTCCAGCAGTAATTACATTTATATAGAAAAACTAAATTTTGGAAAGAAAACCCCAGCAACTATCAAGGAGAACCTCCTGTTCATCTGAATTATAAAACTACAAAACCTTTGCAACTTATGCAGAATAGCTGTCCCTCAGCACAACTCAAGTAGTAGCTAGGACTGAACTAGATTTTTAATCAAATACAACATTCTGGAAGTCTGCTTTTTAATCTTTTAAAAAATTTGTCTCATATCTAAAAATCATTCAGTATAAAACAAAATTAAACACAAAATCAAATGAGATATAAAAACAATGTCAGTGTAATTTGCAGGGTTAATGTGATTAGCAGGTATGAAATGAGCATTAAAAAAGACTACAAACAGATGCCAGAAAGCCTTTATTGTCTGTGAGCAATAACTGCATGGAACGGGCTGCAAGGCAAGTTCACTAAGGTATCACATTTAGATTGAGAGAGATGCCATTGAATGAGAAAGCCAATGCCATGGGCAGGAAGGAGGATAAACTACTCTGAAAAGTTTAGTTTCCAGTTTGGTATCTTTAAAATTTTCCTTTAAAAGTGGAGATAAACATCCCAAGATTGATAATCAGTTTTCCATAGGAAAGCTGAGGGAAGGAAGAGGAACAACACTTTAATGAGTTCAGAAAATAATTAAGTATCAAGACACTTTCTTACAACACTGTGACTTAACCACAGGGTGAAGAAATGTATTTATGAGCAACTGCTCTTGTTCTTGGGAGAATTTCCAAGTCAGAAAGAAAGGAAAGTCATCATTTCTTAAACACCAGCCTGACAAAAATGGACTGAAATAAATAAGGCACTCTGAAACTTTAGTAAAATGCTGCTCTAAGAGAAGGATATTTACAAGGAGGCAAGCCATCACATATTAACACAGAAGAGAAAATTCTCTTTTACTATTTTGGGAAGCTACAGCAAGTCAATTTATCTCTAGTTAAAATGCATTTATACAATGAAACACAGGAGTCAGTTTGGTTGCCTTAGTGTAGTAGTCTGGGGGACCTGCTGGGAGTAAAGCTTATTATCTTCCCAGGGATTTGAGCAGTCGTAGTTCACAACCAATTTGACTTAAGGAAAAACACAGCTGCTATTTTGAAAGTTTCCCGCTGTGTAAGAAATAATTAAGGCTGTACGATCAGTATTCAACAAAGCATAAATAGCAGAGATGCTAAATTAATTCTATTTGGAAATAAGGAGTTAAGTGAAACTGCATTACAGAATGGACTACATAATGTTCAAAGGCAAAAGAGGAGAGTTAAATGAGAGGAAGTGTGCGTCAGAGGCCAAACTCTCTATCCTAACTATGCAACCACAACATTATTTCATGTCTTAGAAGTCCTTTACTCAAGAAAGTACAAGTTCCAAAATGAAGCAATGAGTTTTATTCTGATTTAAAATACAAAAACAAAAAAAGGAGCAGCAGCTGAACACACTTATCAATGTAAAAACTGAAAAAAGCACAGACTTATGAAAACCTCTACTACAAACCTGGTACTATTTAAATCTTGCGCAGAAAAATGCAAGATATGGCAATGGCAATACCCGTAATTCAGGGCAGTTCATCCTCAGAGCATCCTGACCTGAGCTTTGATTCTCTCCCCACACAACCCTCAAAGCCCAAACTGCACCGGGAATTCCCAGCCCAGGAATGGCACTGTCCGTGTGGGGGCTGGGAGGTCAGTTTCTGATTGCTGGACCACAGCCAGGTGGAGGAACACATGCCATCCCAACAGCTACTCCTCATGTCCTGTAGAAGCGAGGTGGTGAGACAGATGGCTGTGCTCCACGGACTAGAGTCAACCTGTGAGTTGTCTGTTGGACCAGACACTGTTAAGTCATTAGGATGCTAATAGCTTTAACACTGCTTAAAGAAAAAAACACCCACACACAAAACTTCACACCCTACAGTTTTTGCTAAATATAAGGTTAGACTTGCACCTCCTAGACAGGAGGCAAACAGACAATTATAAGAGGGCTGAGACATCTGCTGAAGACAGGGATTCCCCAGGGAAAAGCTAAGGATCATGACAACTCAGGTTTGCACCTAGCACTGCTCCTTTAGCTAACAGAAAGCAAAGCTTAGGTCAAGGATAAGCTTTACTCTACTGCCAGGATACACATCCTCTGGTTGAGGACATTGTAGATGCCATCTGCTTAATACTCAGGTTATTAAATTTGATTTAAAATGCCAGGCCATAATTCTTCAAATATATATATTTTTTTAAACAAGTGCTTTCAAAATGGCTGATTATACTTGCGTATTCTCTGGGGCTTGTCTTATAAAAGAAATATGAAAGTCAATTATTCCATGATTTTAAGTTGCTCTGGCTCATTTTTCCAGCTTCCCAGGCAGCTTCTCACTTCCAGGCTTGAAAGAATTTTTCTTCTACCTTCCTAAGCACACATTGACAATGCTGCCACTGCGTCCCCAAAGAAGCTGCTGAATCCCAGCTTCCTGGAAAGCAGGATCTGTGGCCACATATATGTCAAAAACTAAAACAGCCCAGGGCACACAGCCACGTTCTGGGCTTGGAATCAGCAAACACGTTACAGCTTGTAGCTGGACAACTAAAATCCTATTCCTCCATACAGCCCAGCCAGATCCAAACAGACTTTTGGAAACCGTCCATCGTCTCTCCCAACCCCAGAACTATGCTTGGGCATTATCTGGGAGAGTGTGAGTTGGCATAGAACAAAACTGTGTCATGAGCAGGACTAAAAATGTAACAGTAGAGTCGCATGCCATACCCACTCCTTATTTAGCTCCTGCTATGAACATGCACCACAAATACAGTACCCAGTTGCTTCTGGAGAACATCATTTTTAGAAGATAATTCTATAACCAGACAAATGAGTTTCAGAATTAAGAGATCACCCTTGCCTAGGTGGCTGTTGCTTTCAAATCAGGGGAACAGAACCACATAATCATGTAACATCTGAGCATTTGTGTTTCCATGAGTATCATATGCAGAACACATGAAAATTTGCACTCTCTAGGTTTTGGAGCTTTTTAATGTGTTCAGATGAACATGAGCATCTGATTTCTTCATTTCGGCAAGCCTGGACTGCTGCCAGTACAACATTAGCCCTGATTGTCAGCTGGTATAAAATGGGCATAGCTCTATCAACTGCATTCCAGTGCACAGCTGAGATTCTGCTTCTCCAAACTTCACCCACATAGGAGTGATGGGCAAGGAAGAAATTCATCTTACAAAATCAGCATTTTAGGAACAAATCTGTGGGTTTATTTCAATAATTCACAAAGTTACATATGTCTTCACAAATTGGTTTTTTTGGTCCAAGTCAGAATTCCCAAATTAATTACTTTAAAAAAAATTCATGCAAACCTGAATTCAAAACATTTACCCTTATTTTGCATGAAAAGGAACACAATCAAGAAGTGGTTGTAAAGACAAGAGAGGTACATAAAACTTTCCAAAGGAAAACACAACTACCGTGGTGCAAATATGGATGTAAATATTGTACTTGGCAAGAATTACTGTGTGTAAAACTTTGTATAGATGTGATTATGCAGTGTCATAGGGGACTGAAAAATCTTTCTGACAATACAAAAACATACAACCCTTTCACAACTGCTGACCCACAGATCATCATCTTCAGTGCCAACTCCTCACCTTGGAGTCTTAAGTGCAACGGCACTGTGTATTGGGTTTCCATGGCCAGGTTTTGGTAGTGGGGAGGGCAGTGAAGGGGAACAGGATGGGATGATACAACTTGCCACTGGCCAAGGCTGACCACATCAGTGATGGTGGCAGCATCTCTGGGATAACTGAGTTAAGAAGGGGTAAAAAAACTGCTGCAGAAGAGCGGCTGAAGAGAAAGTGAGAGCATGAGCACAACAGCCCTGCGGACCCAAGGCCAGTGCAGAAGGAGGTGCAGGAGGTGCTCCAGGTGGTGGAGCAGAGATTGTCCTGCAAGCCCCTGGTGCAGCCCATGATAAGGCAGCTGTACCCCTAGAGCCCATGAAGGACCATGGGGGAGCAGAGATCCACCTGCAGCCCATGGAGAACCCCACAGTGGAGCTGTGGGTGCCTGAAGGAGGCTGTGACCCCGTGGGAAGCCGACCCTGGAACAGGCTCCTGGCAGGACCTGTGGCCTATGGAGAGAGGAGCCCACACTGGAGGAGGTTTGCTGGCAGCACTTGTGACCCCATGGGGGACCCAGGCTGGAACAGCCTGTTCCTGAGGGACTGCATCCCTTGGGAGGGTTCACATTGGAGCACTTCGTGAAAAACTGCAAGCCATGGGAAGGACTCTCACATTAGAAAAGTTTATGAAGAACTGTCTCCTGTGGGACGGGCCCCATGCTGGAGAAGAGAAAGAATGTCAGGAGGAAGGAGTGACAGAGGTGGGCTGAACTGACTGCAACCTCCATTCTCCTCCTCCTTCTCTCATTTTTGAGGGAAAGAAGTAGAAAAATTGACAGTGAAGTTGAGCACAGGAAGAAGAGTGGGGTGGGAAGAAGGTGTTTTAAGACTTGGGTTTATTTCTCATTATCCTACTCTGATATGACTGGTAATAAGTTAAACTAATTTCCCCAGATGGAGTCTGTTTTACCCGTGACAGTCACTAGTGAGGGATCTCTCTCTGCCCCTATCTCAAGCCACAAGCTTTTAATTTTGTTTTCTGTTCCCTGCCATCCAACCAGGGTCAACCCATGTCAATATTGACAAAACTGCTTATTACTCTGCAAAATCTTGAGCACCCATTTATAACTGTTGCAATACCAGCTGCCAATCTGGTCCAGTGAGTCCACCTAATAATCTACCTAATAACCATCTGCTCCAACCTAATAGTCCCAGATGAACTCCCACACTCTGACTTAGTTGTGAATACTTTAACTGTAGTGCCTTGAGCTACAGGTACAATTTCAGTCTTCCAAAGAGATGAAAAGATGACAAATATATCTCAACAATGACATCAACGCTCAACTAAAGACCACCACTCCAATAAACCATAAAACTGTCAGATCTTTCAAGAAAAACAACCAGAAGTCTACAACACAATAAAAATCCACCCACATACGTGAAGTAACAAATTTATTAAATCCCAGTGATGATAACACTGCAGGCATGAGACAGACATCTGTTTTTCACAGATCTTGGCCTACATCCTAGTTCTGATGTTAAAAAAAAAAAAAAACCAAAAACCAACAGCTAGAGAAAAAACAAATTACTTTAGATCCATAATTAGTATGGTCCTTTTGCTCTCTCCCCAGGATACCTGCAGTGATACTAGAAAAGGGTGATGCTAGGAAATGTAGGAAATGACTGTTCATTACTAAGATCTTAATTTTCTCCAGCTCCCTTTGGACTCCTTGAGTTAAAAATTCACTTCATATGAAAGTAAATGCTTGGGTCAAAGATCTCCATTTTTCATAGTTGTCAAAAAAAAAAAGTCTGGTTTGCACAGACATTTTGCTGTGATTTCTAAAACATCTTGTGTTGGACTGAGCAAGAAGAGAGACAGCTGATTTGTATGCCCCCATGTCAAACCACTTCACAGCATCAGTAAATAAAGGGAACAGCAAGGCTGACTAAACCCAAGCCGATCAATACTGTGAATCATCGACTCAGAGATGGCTTTGAACACACACACAGGACTTTAGCTGGCAGCATGGTTGACCATCCTGGTGCTTGATGTGCACTCTGATGCAGAATCAGGAGCCCATCAAACACCATCTAGTAACCCATGCCAGAAACTGGGTGGAACTCATTTAGAGCTGCTAATTGCCTTTGCTCTGTGGAGCAACTGTGACCCTCATCAGTGGGAGGACTGTGCTTTTTGTCAGAATATGTCAAAGGAAGTCAGGCAACTCTTGCTTTATTGTAGAAGAGAGTCACTGAGAGACTGCAGAGTAAGAGATCTCAAGGACTTTGTGAAAAGGCACAGAGTTGTCCAGATTTGATCTCTGAGCAAATCTTCAGAGAATCACCCAATTAGTCTGCTTTCTGGGAAAACTGGAGATGAAGCTTTTTAACAGTGCAAAATTAGGCAATGAATTCAGGCATGCCTACCTACAGTCACTGGCACAAGATGGGAGAATACCACATACAGTCACTCCTTAACAAGCAGCAGGAAAGTGTCTGCAGGTTTGGAGGATAGCCTAATCCCTAAGAACTGAAGTTATCTCCTTCCAAACTCATTTATATCCCTTCCCTTCAGAATCTCTCATCCATGCAGNGTATTTAACTGAAATAGTTCACCGCAGTAAAAGCGAGGCTTTAAACCTGTTTTCTACCCTCAGGGCTCCGTTCGAGCACATGTGTGTGTTTGTTTTCAGGGTGACTGTGCGGAGGGTTAAATTGACAGTCCTATGCAGGAAAAAAAAAAAAAAAAGAAAAAAAAAAAGAAAAAAGAAGTTATTACAAGAATTAAATGTCTGATTGCAATGTCAGTTGAAGGAAATACTACAACATACTTTGCTAGTAATACTACATTAAACACAGAAAGCAGAATGTTTTGTATCATGTACAAGAAACAAAGCTACCTGAATAACTTCCCCCCCACCACCCCCTCCCTCTGGCCCCAACCTCATCTTGTGATTCTCTCTAAAGCAAGTCATATGGCAGCACTTTTCTCCTTTTATGGGCAAAAAAAAAGGATAAAGGAAGTCAGCAGCCGAGCAGGACTGCAGTGCCACATGAATTAAGCAGCTCAGAGCTGTGCTGCTCCTCTCACAATCCCTACCTCAGTGCATTATGGATAGGTACTCTCAGAGAGGGACACTATGAATCAACTTCCACTTAATGCATATATAATTACATGTCACTGAATGTTTCACACTGAACTCGTCACCACAGCATGTATTAAAAACCAAAGGAGAGAAGGCATGTAATATATTTGCATTTGCTTATCTACCATCTCCTTCCTTTGTGTGAATGTCCTGTCAATAGCAGGCAAACCTCTTCTTTGGGAAACAGCTGTAGTGGTAGTATGACACTGAGCAGCAATTAAAATTATAATACTTTCTGCTGCAAGAATTTCCATGTGTTCCACGCTGCCCCAGTGCCGACCACCCACACCCACATTGGTCCTTCTCACTAGCAGCTCTACAAGATGGAATTGGGGAAAGTTATTAATAGTCCAATTTAGCAAATTTGGCACTTTTTTTGAGAGAGAGAACTGTGTAAATTTCACTAGCTCAATGTAGGGAAAGGTAAATGACACACAAAATTCCCTATGTATCAAGAATAAAAGCCTTATTGTTATTTTATCAGTAGGAAGAAAGGAATCATTGTTTCTGCCTCAATAACTGATACTAGACAATATGAGGACTCACATCCATAAACAGCTACAGTATTGAGAAATTGTATAGAAACCAACCTCCTCTTCATGAACAGGTGATGGGATCAAGAACTTGTAAGTATTCCCATCTCCCACCCAAGCACAGGCAGCAGGATCCATCAGCCTGAGTACCACAGTGTGCACATGGCCACGGGCAGAACACCTGCTGTGGGTCTTGGAACATACCTGTCAGCCTTACAGGTACCACCACTCAGTCAGAGCCACTCTGCTTTCCTCCAGCTTTTTATGCATGCTCATTCCGAGTCATATTAGACTATTACAACTTAATTTGACTACTAGAACTTGACTACTTTGTTTGGAAGTGATGCTGAAAACAACTGAATTCAATTACATGAGCTAGGCTTGCTGGGTCACAGCCCACACACTTCAAAGCTAAAATGTAGATAAGCATTTCCAGGGTCAGAGACCCTGTCCTTAAAACTTTTTTGGGGGGGATTTTTTTTGGTTTTTTTTTTTTTTTTTAGGAAGGAAGCAGTCTCCCTGGTTATCAGATCATTATCAGGTCAGATCAGATGGCCAAAACAACAGAGTTCAGTAAGGAGTTTAAAATAATCCCATCATTTTTTGAAGTCTATCACTGCTCTTGCACGAAACATGAAATTTGTTAAATATATGTATATATTTCTTATTGTTAAAGATTAACTATTTACTCCTTAGAAACTTCCAAGTGTTACTACAGTATATTTAATTCTCTATTGACAAATGTTATTTCTTTATAAACACGGACTATTTCTTTAAAAAGTAGTATTTAAAATCTGTAGGTGTCCCTTTGCCTTATGAATAAATTAGAGGACACTGAATAACAGCAACCGACAAAGTACAAACACTTTATTACAATTGTGGTGACTCAGACTGTCAGGATTTGGCAGCCCACAGTGTTCCTCAGCAGCAGAACAAAAGGGGATTTTTTTTGGCAGTTTTACTTCTAGTTCAGTAAAGGACAACATGATACTGTCTGTGCCTTAATGAATCAAAACCTCTGTAAAACAAAGGCATAAGTAGTCAGATCCCAGTCATTTTCTGTCTCACAGTATAAAACTGGACAAACATATTACCTATAAATCTAGGACCTCTAATATGTGTGCTCTGTCCTTGTCTTTCAGGGAAAAAATAAAATAAATTAAAGCAGGAAGATTATCTAGCTATAGAAATACAAATCAGTTCTACAGGCAACACAGTCCCAAAATACTTCAAGATCAGGAAATATTTTCTGATTTCCTGTTGAATACAAGAGACATTGATAAAAAATTCTAAGTGGATTTTTTAACACCTTCACTAACTAAAAACATAAACCCCAAAGACCTAAGTATTGCACTATAATAACATAATCTCTAATGTATTCAGAGCATAAAACACATTTTGAGGGAGACTCATTTTCCAGCACCCCATTATGATCTCATCTGGAACAGCAAAACCATCCCTGCAGTAATTGGTATTACAGAGCCCTGCTGCAGCACAGCCTTGGGAGGAGAGGGTGAGGGAAGCATTCCAGTCAGTCCTACAGGGCTTTTATGCTTTAATAATAAAAAAAAATAAGGTAAAGAGTTACAAAATATCAGAACCCATTTCCTCTGCCACCATCAATTCTTAGGGAGAGGATTACAGACTTATTTCCAGAAGCTTCTAAAGATGCCAACGTCCATCATGAAATCTGTATTTGAAGAAGTCGCCAACTGCCTACAGATGATCCTTGAAGCAAAATACTGCAATTACAGACCAATACAGTACAGGCAGTCAGACTGTGTGTATGTGGGTGGGACAAAGTACAACTGAGACAAAATTAGACTGTTCCTGGAAATAAAACATAACAAATTTAACAATCTAGCCTTCTCAAATCTAAACAGATCTCAACAACTCTGAGAAATGTTATCGAATTTTCCCCTTGCCCTTGCTTCCCTCCCAGTTTCCACAGTATTATAGCAATCCCCTCTGAAAAATTAGGACCAACAGATCACCCATACCAAATAAATATTACTGTATGTCTCCCATGGAGGCTATTTAAATACAATTCTGGAATCAATTTACTGGAGATAGAATCATAAGGATCAGTTACCAGAGAGAATTTTCCTTCTTCTCCAAAACCAATTCTGCTCTGTAAGTGGCACCATCACTCAGCATTTTGATAACAGCTAAAAAAACAGTAATGAAATTTTGCCCCACAGCTCCACACCATTATTAACACGCATGAGAGAAACCAGAAGATGAACTTTCTCCCCTCTTCCCAGAAAGCCATTAACTCAAGCTAACCTTCCAGATTTTATCTGGGGCAGCTGAAAAATGAAAATTATAATGATCAAGCTAGGTATTAACTACACTCATAATAAAGAAAATAAAACAGAAAGCAGGTTTGCTCTGAAATATTTTTGAAAAACATGAAAACAACCCTTTCCTCCCACTTCTCAGAATAACCACATACAGCTTAGGCAACAATAGTCTTAGGACACTACTGGGCTCAGTTCAGTTGCAGAGGCAAATAATACTGAGCTGTTTTGAAATATCCCAGTAGGTGCTCCACGCCATGGGTCTATGCAGGACACGGGTCTTCTGGCCTCCTTGCGCCTGCTAACCAAGTATAGATGCAACAGTTGTCACAAAGTATCTCATCCAGGACAAAACATTCACACTGGATGACTGAATCAAACCAGACTCGAACTACATCCTAAAACCAAAAGAAAAACTTTCTCCAGAAGTCCTCAGTCTTGCCAAAGTCTAGCCTTCATCCCTTCAAAATCTACGCTCTTCCTAGATTTACTTATCCATATAAGTCTAGAAACCCAAATTGGACTCACGAGAATTTTAAGCATGGCTGCAACAAATTTGGGTATAGAAGGGAAAGTAAGATAACTGGGATAACAAGCAGGAAGCCACCTAACCTAATAGGTAAGAAAGTTGTGAAGGCTGTACCTTAAACTGATGTCACCTATTCCTGGAAGCCTATGGTACCTATGTTATTAAAAATGGTTGTAAAACCCTCAGGCTTCTCTAGAAGCAAGACACATTCCTTTCACAAGCTCCTGAGGAAAGGAGTCACGCAATTTTGAAGTTTCAGATGAGAGGGCAGGAGCATGCCCTCAAGCACCAGCGAGCTATTTAAAAGCATCAGGAAAGCAACCACAGAGGAAGTAGAAGTGGGTGGTAGGCTCCTTTCAGGTTGGGAGACTGCCTCCCAACCACATCTCTGCACACCAGGGTAGAGCCCTAAACCACAGGCTATTGTCTGTCCTAAGACTATTCCTGCAGAAGTTATGAAACAGAAAAATATTTACTGGATGAAAGAATGAAACACCTATAGAAACCAGATTTCCCTCACCTGAATGCCTTAATCACAGGGCAGGAGTTTAGGCCTCTGGCCTAATTAGTGTTTTGGTTTTTTTTTCCCAAAGGTTGCAGGTGAAATAAAGGACAGCTTATGACACTCTGCTTGTTTCAGTCTCTTGGGAAGAGGGTGATGTGAGCTCAAGGTACTTAGAGTTGAAAAGGACAGAGAATAAAGTGTCACACTTAATGAAAGTGAGATGCAACTAATGCACCATAAAACATGAAGAGAGATTAACATAATTGCAAATGATTTTACTCCAGTTTGAGTAAATAGCTTACACTTATTTCTTAGCAAAACAAGCTTTTCTAATCCTGAGGGAACATTCTCATCTCTGGATCCCGAAGGCAGTGAGGTAGGAGAGAGATTCCACTCTCCAGAACAGTCTCAGTGGTTAACAGCTATGGATGGATGCAGAACAGAAGCCCTGTGCATCTCATTTTCTTCACAGTAAAAAATGTAGAAAAGTGTGCTTTCAGACATGGCTTTCAGGACCATCAACCTCAGCTTTAAGGCATCTAGTTGTAAAATAGGCCACTCAAATAATTTATGAACTCAGGCAGCAATAGAGCTGAGAGAATAATTTCTCCCCCCACCCCACAAATTCCGTAAATTATATATAAGAAAGCTTCTAACAACTATCTAAACTTTAAGTTAAACCTTTGTGTATCAGAGAGATACAGGACAGTACAGAATGACTTTTATCTAAAATGTCAGTTTAAGTCTACACATTCCCTTAAAAACACCAAACCACCTCCACAGTGTTTTTATATTGTGCGGACTTGCACTCTGTCGTCCCGAGCTCATCACAGACAAATGGGATCAAACTCAAGATTTCAGTACGCTCCATGCCATATTCTAGACACGACAACTCCCATGCTGAATGGATGCTATGGATGCTCTTCACCATGCCTGAGGAACACAGGTTCATGAATCACATTTATTAACCCAAGACTTGAACCAAACCAGACTAGCATTTTTGATAGGCACACTTAACACCACAAGCTGCACTGCTACTGGAACCTTAAAAATTAATGTTTCACACATTATAAACATCACAAATTCCTTACACAGATTTACTCAAAGATAAGACTAGGACTTATGCATTAGCTTCACCTTTTGCACTGCTGGTCATCCAAACCATGTTGTTAAAATCTGTCAACCCGTCCACGATGACAAGCACTACAGAAGTACTGTCATGGACAGGAGAAGAAAAAAAAAGTAAAATGCATAAAGAAGTCCCTCAGAGCACTGGTTTTCTAGTCTATTGACAAGTCCATAAATTAGACAAGAGTATTTCAGTTGTTAGCATGCCAAAGTAACCATTCCTGAGTTAAGGTAAGGCCGAGTGATGTTTAACTAAATCTCATGGTCACTATCTTCCTGTTGGCATCATTTCTAAACATTTTAAACCCACAATACTAAATAAAAATCTTTCACGCACTTGTATGTCAGTGCTGCACTGGGTCACACCAGTCCTGAAAGGTTCTTGTCCTATACCTATTACTGTTATTTTTTCTGTAGGATCAACTACTGCTACTAGTTTAAATCAAGAACTTATATTGAGCAGTATGTAAAGATAGAAAATAAGACACATTTTTCATTTTAATTGGAATCAGGAATTGGAATTTTGGCTAAGTAGAAGAATGGTAAATTCCAGGTACTTCATAATAATTAGGACCTGTACAGTTCAAATCATTCAGATTGCTCTCCGCATCATTCAAGTGCAGAGCAGCATCTGTTACAATTTTAATTTAAACAACAAAATTCAAATTTATGACTGCATTTTTTTGCAGCTCTCAAACTGCCCCATATATTAAATATTTTAATTCATGCCTCTCAAACTGTTTTCTCTGATTTAGTGTTACTGTTTTGCATTCCTAGATAACATGAGTAGAAAGCACTGCTAAAAGAATGATTGATAATATTGAAATGGATCCAAATACATACTGAATTCAGTACAGAGGAAACACTAAGATGTTTAGCTGCTTCAAATTAACATACATTGTTAGCATCCATACACCCCTATCCACTGACTTTATAGGTCCCAACAAAATACCCTGTTTGTCTCCAGGGATTTTAACAGGAGACTTAATGATGTCTGGATCATATACAGGGTTTGGACATAGAATAGCATTTTTCTGGTTTGTATAAAATGTGAACTGAATGATTAAGTTCATGTGCTACTGCATGTAATATACATCTAGTGCTCAAGAATGCCAGTATTTCTACAAAAAATATTTTACAGTTTTTCAAAAAACTCTAATTAGAATGGCATTTGGAAGTAGATAAAAATATAATAAAGAGATCTTACTTATAGTATCTCTACACCTACAAAATATTATTTCTGTCAAAGTACAGGAATGGTTATTCATCTAAATAATACAGAGCATTTAAGCTCGTTTTGTATATCACACAATGTGGAAATCTGCAACATACTGCACATGCAAATCTTCAATGCCTTTGTAAGGCTGCCATACTGCTGAGGACAAGATATTTCAGCCTGACAAAACAGCGTCAAAAATGATGTCATGAGGACAAGCTAAGCACACTAACAATGAATTATCTTCTCAGCACTGTAAAATTCACTAATAGACGCACTGTCATGGCAAAAAGACATCTGACAACAGTAATTATGCAATAGTATCCAAGATGATCACCATTTTTCCTTTCTGACTTAATCAAGGGGGTTTTATTCTAATTACTGGCATACATTCTCTTTTCAATCACTTGTGGGTTGTTTATTTTCAGTTTTTAATAAACAGCAGAAGTTCTTGGGTGAAAAAACAAAGCATCACTGCAAAATTAGCACAGGAGGGTACTGAAGAAGTACAGAGCAGAATACAGTAAAATATTGCACAGTCTTTGAGAAACCATATAAGTAACTCAGAAAGCCTTGCTTATACTTGCCATAGTTTACATCAAGTGAAACTTTGAAGACAAGCAGTTAAATTGTACTACAGCAGTTTAAGTCTTGGTTGCTACTCTATGTTCTTTAAAAAATTAAGTCAAACCTTCATGATGTTCCCATAATCTGTAGTTTAGTTTCATTAAAACATTTTTTTTTTTAAAGTCTACCATAGGAAACAGTCGGACTTTATCATTAGTTTTTCATTTGGGCCTGGTGAGATGGGGGATTGGGGGTATTACAGGAGAGTAGAAAAGAGATTTAAATGCAAGAAATTAAACTGTTTATTTCTAAAATTACTTTTAAAAAGTACATTGCTGATGAAACAGTCTTCCTTACGTGTTATAGAAATACGAAAGTTACCATAACAGAGAAAAAGGAAGTATCAGCTCAGCTCTTCCCTGTGTAATAGGAGTTGGGGTATTTTTGTAGAGCTGTGCTGAGCATGTGAAAATCTTTGCCCACAAGGCAACCTCCTGTCAGGACAGCATTTCATTCCAAATCTCCCCCCCAAAGAGTTCACTGCCAAAGTAATTTTAATTTGTTTATGGCCTTGTAGATGGTCAAAACAGAAGAAGCAAAGCAAAGATTTCTCTGTCCCTCTTAACTTACGCTTTCCCCAAACACATATAAACTGACTTTAGAACTGGTAACAAAAACAGAGTGTAAAGATGGTCTGTACGGCAATTAGAGACCATGAACAGGCTGGAAATCAACTCACATCACCACCCTCGGCAAGTTATTAGCAGCACCACTGAAAGCCTGTGCAGTTAAGAGCCTCCTCCCTGTGTTGCCAGTGAATTACAGAGCATTCGATTTTACACAGTAACACAATGTATTACTGAGACCTTAGCAAAACAAACCCCAGATAAAGACAAGTAAAACTAAGCGGTCTTGGAATCAAATGAGGAGAAAAATAATAATAGGAATAATAGATACAAGCGTGCTATCTGTTCACTGTAACACCTCCCAACATGGACAGCGATTTAAAGGAGATGAATGTAGCATTACAGAGCCTGTCTTCATCTCCTGTCTAGGTACACCCCTCTGGAAACACCATGCTTATGGCACCCTGCATCCAGCAATGACCAGCAGCTGGAATAGAAAGTTTTCGGTAAAATCAAAGTTTGAAGCTTAATCTCCCTTTACCCCCCGCCGCCGCACTCAGTCCAGCCAGGCACAGCGACGCGCTGTCTGACCGACACCCCGGGCCAGCGCGGAGCTCCGCCGGGCTCCCCGGGCCCTGCCGCGGCCACAGCCGGCTCCGCACCGGCGCTGCTCGTCCCTGCGGCCGCAGCCGCCCCGGCACCCACCGGCCCGCAGCGAAAACCCGGAGACTTCCACCCGGGAGAGCCCAGTGGCCGGGGAAGCGTCTCCCCGGCTCGGCGAGGCCAATCGGGACCCTCCGCTCGGGCACCGCACCCGATGCCTCTCCAAGAGGGGCTGGGGGCGAAGCCAGCCCGCGGCGCTCACCGCCCCGGGGCCGCTGGCAGCGCTCCGGGGCCAGCGCTTCCCAGGCAACAGTTGGCCGTGTCCCTCCGGGTCCCCCTCGCCACCGCCACCGCCCGCAGCCCCCGCGGTGCGAGGGGCAAGGGCACCGCGGGGAGGGCGCCTNTCCCCAGCTGACAGGCCGGGGCGCTGGGCTGTCCGCTTAGCGGAATCAGGGCAGGGGTGCGTGTGACTGTCACCCGCGCTGCGCCCCGCCCGGGGACATCGGCGCTGCCCCAAACCCTCCCTGTTTCGCAGGGATCCCATCCCCCTCTCTCCGGTGGCCTCTGTTGTGGGATGGGGGGGAAGTGAGACGGGACGGTGTCTGTGTGACTCTGTGACTCTGAACCCTGGAGTTGGGAACTTCACATACATTTTTTTGTTTCTGGCTTGGTAGAAGACAGCGCTTCCTCAAGACGGCAAAACCAGATCTGAGCCCATTCACAGCTCATGAAAATACTTTGTACTTCCTCTTGCTGTGCTGAGGGTTAAACGAGGTTAAAGTCGCCAGAATGGCTGTGCAGCACTTGGTTTCCCCCTTCCCCAAAAGCCAGTCTGTGCTCATTTAGAGCGAGAAAGCAAGAAAAGAAAAACAAAACAAAACAAAAAGTGACAATATTAGAAGTACAGTACAGAAATACCTGCCCAATTGTTCAAAGGGCTTTACTTGCTGAGCTCTTTAAATGTGAGAAGCTGTGATGCTGACTACAAAGACATCACAGCTCTGTGCCAGTGAACCTGAGAGTTCACAGCTGCGTTCTGCCCCGGGCAAATGTGTTGAGGAGAGCTGTGTGCTCAGAGAGGTGTGATTCTCATGAATAAGGCAAGTTTTGGAGCGCTGCGAAGTGGAGTGGTTTGGTGGAGCTGTGAAAATGTAGGGCCTGCTGCTGCCTTGACCCTCTGGCCTGTCACTCCCTCTGAGCAAGCACTCCCAGAGCAGCATTGCTTTCATGATTTAACTTCTTCCCTTTACCCAGGCTTGATCCAGATGTCCTTGAATTGTTCTTTTTTTGGTCTGAAAATTACAAATTGTCTAGTTAGAAAATAATTCAAGTGACATACTTAGTCTATTAAAAGGCTGTGTCTCTGTTGCTGTAGCACATTTAGTATAGCTTCCCTTACAGCACCCAGCTTAGTAGAACACTGAGCTGCTGGCTTGCATTTTTTACCCACAAGTCTCAAAGTACCTTTTAAAAGAAGTAAATAGCATTGCTCCACTTTCAAGCGGGAAGAACAGTCACATGGAAAACTTGAACCAGGAGAAAGAACTGAACCTCAGATTCCCAGCTAGCAACGTAATGTCCCCTTTTAATTATTTTTCTGGGGCATGCATTCTGACTGCTTTATAATGGTTGTGTCTTGAACTGGATGCTTTTACAAAAGAAGAGGCAGCTGCCACCCATCTTCTGGAAATATCCTGACTCTATGACTGCGTGCTATCTATGTATGATCTCAAGTTGTCTGCACTGAATACATGAAGGACTTAGCCAGAAGAATATTTTTATTCTGCATATTGGTAATATTTAGGAGTTAGAAAAATCCAACTTTTAAATCCTGCCAAAATAAAGGGACTGCTAGATATTGATGAAATGAACTGTAGAACATCTACATGTTCACATACTACCATCTACATCAAATACTACCATAAGACTGAAGTTGATCAGCCTGTAGGGGAAATGGCAGGCGAGTGATAGATTTCAGATTCTCAGCTTTGGACAATGACGTTAGAGACCAGGAAACAATTATTTAACTGCCTACTGGCACAGTAGCCAAGCCACAACTGTCTGTGTGAAATTGTTATCTTAGTGCTTGTGTGAGACAAGTTCAGTTTGCAGCACATTGGGTAGGGATCAGATTCTTCAGTAAAGTAAATTCTTATCACTTAGACTCTGTGAGTGATCTCACATACCACCCAGATTTTCTTTGAAAAGATTCAGGATACCCATGATTTTCTGTCTTATCTCTACCAGCCCCATCCCAATACCTCGAGCACCCTAAACTTTCTCAGGTGAAAGGTTGTGCTTGCATTTACACTGCCGAACTGTGCCTCTAAATTTGGGTATACAGACACCTCTATTTCTTAGACATTATTTAGGTGTCCAATCTCCCATTACAGGCAGTACTAAAGTCCAGGTCTAGTGCTTTCATGAAGTAGTTTCACACATCACAAGAAGCAGGTAGGCGTCTAAAATCAGTTCTCTGGTGAGCAATGCAATGGGCCAGCCAGTAACAATCTGGTTATTACAGCTTAAAGCTACCCCAGTCCTGATCCAGGGGTGGGATAAGCACAAACATCCCGAGATTTTGAAGTTACCCTTGGGTACCTTGCCTTATTTTCTACTCGTCTTCCAGAAGCACCTGTAGGTCCTGTGACCTGTAGATGTAGGTCAGAATACCCATTGCTACCTAAGTGCATCTGTCATCGCTGCAGTGGAAATTTAAGTCACTCAGCTAAAGACACCTGCTGGCAGACATCCAAAACATAGGAGTCTGAATCTCACACTGAATCCCATCCAAACTGATTTGCAGTCTGAAATCTGAGGGGATTTTAACACATTTTATTTCACTGTTATAACAATGGATACACAACCAGTTGCCATGGCTCAACTGGGACATAGGAGCATAGCAGCAATCTCTGGATTTTTTTAGGTGCTGGCCTTATAACATCTGCTGAAATTTGAATGGTGAAATAGGTTCTTTTTTAAAAAATTCATAAAAGTCATCTGCAATACTGGTAAATACTTGTATTTTTATCTACCTGGAACAGTGTTGTTTAGTCTTGTGTAGTGTATGGTGCCTTGCAAGTCCTGAAATTCATTGCTTTATGCAGAATTGCATTCAAAATCACCTGGATGCAACCAGCAGTCACCAAACAGATGGGCACATGAGTTTTCAGCTTTTGATGTTTAACTTGCTAAGCAGAACTAATGTATTTATCTAGCACTTCTCTCCAGTATTACATGTGGGAGTTTATTTGTAGAATAAAGGGAAATCTTCCTTAATGCTCATTTTAGCTCTGTGCAGACTGAAAGGAAACAGGTTATTACAAAGAGCATTTTGAGGAAAAGAAAGGTTTAGAGCTCTGTTCAGAAATAACCAAATTCACAGGAGAGGGTCTTTAATTTCAATGCCCATTCCATCAGCCCCTTAATCATTTCCTCAGTCTGGAAACCCTTTATTTTTGTGGTTAATGCAGAAAAAAAAAGGATAATTATATATTCTATGAAGTAAATTATATGAATATTCAGTATGGTCCTGTCATCACTTGTATAATTCACAGTACCACTGATATTGTTTGCAATGGCAACTTGTGAAGAGGAACCTTAGTGCTATTTTATAATTTAGGGACATAATCTTCTTTTTCAGTTATGTGACTGAAAACTAGGGG
>VXBC01003605.1:123911-141303 GCA_013399945.1 Ploceus nigricollis | reverse complement strand
TTTTTTTTTTTTTTTTAAATCTTGTGTGTGTGCGTGAGTCCACTCTTGTCCATCGTTTGGGGAAATTTGAGTTTGCAAAAGAACAGAGGTTTTTCAGAGTGGTTCTCTCTGCATCCCTCCACAAGCCCTTCCATCCACCCGAGTTATGTTTCTCTGGTGACCTACATGAGACAGAAAGAGTTCGCAGTGAAAGAGACCTATCAACTTCCAAATAACTCTCCAAGCTTCTAAAATTTAGCGACTAAATATCAGCACATTGAAGTGTCATGGAGGACACTAATTAATACGTGTTTCATTTTAAAACATGCATTTTTTTTTTCGAGGACCTCAAGTACATAATCGCTTGTAGCGGCATCCTGGAATACGAATAGAAGTATCCAGCTTTGAAACGCATAAGCTCACTGAATTCCTTCATTTGCTAATGCGTTCCCAAATATTCAAGCTCACAGGGATGTGCGCGCTGTGGAAGTCATACAGAGTGTAATAAAACAGAACTCCTAAAGCAAAATTAGCTGTTTCTCTGGATGTCCCAGGCCTCCGAAGCCCGGGGTTGTTTTTTTTTTTTTACATGCATGATGTATGTCAAACATAGACATGGGGGCTTTTGGTTAAACTCTGTGTGTGATTCCATGGGGTTGCCGCTCCGTTATCTTGCTTCCATCCAACAACTTTTCCCATAGATTAGTTCCAAACTAAGAGTGCTTTTACAGACTAATTTTTTTTTCTTTCTTTCCTCTCTGAAACGAAAACAAAATAGGGAAAAGTCTTTTTTCGGAGTTTTAGAAAACTTCACCTCGGTGCAGTGCACACATGGGGGAATACCTGGGCAGAGGTGCTGCCTTTCCCCGCGTCCCTTCGCTGGCCATTCCCCTGGGGTGATGCAGGTCTCTCATCGCTTGTCCGGCTTTTCTCGCCGCAGGAACACCGGCAAAGGTCAGGCCGCTGTGGGGAGTCCCTGCTCGGCGCCCGCCTGCGCGCACCCTGCTCCGCGGGCGGGCACCGCGTGCGGGGGGACACCGGCCGCGCTGCTCGGTGTGCTCCCGCTCCTCCAGCTCCCAAACACAGCGGTGGGTGTCAGGGCCGGGCTGGAATAGCCGCCGCCAGGACAGGAGTACGAGCAGCGAACGGCAGCGAGAGCCGGCAGCGCCCGCCCGGGCAGGGCTTGGCCCCGAGCCGGTGCTGGCTGGGCACGGAGCCGGGCTGCGGCACGGAGCGCGCCCGGGGAGCTGCGGGGGACACGGACCCGGTTCCTCTCTCCTCTCTCCGGCCGTGAAGGCTGCAGGAGTAGCAGGCGGGAATCGAAAGTGACCCCCTCTCCCGACTCCTGCCAGGTCTGCGCTGTTTGATGCTGCGATCCAACGAAAGTCTGAACTTCAGCGATAATATTCTCCATATGGGCAAAGAGAGCGCGCACACGGCGGTTCTCTCCACAAATCACCTACCTCCAATCAGTTTTCACTTTCCACAAACTGTTACAGGGGGAATAAATAAAATGAAAATGAAAAGAAAGGAAAAAAAAATGGTATGGCAAAGAAAGTGGTTTTCTGACCGCAGGTCGGAAAAAGCAACCGGTGTCTCACCGCGCTCCGCGCACCGGCGAGGGGCGGGCGTGCTGCTGCCCGCAGGCTCCATCCGAGAGCCGCGGGTGTCCCGGAGAGGGAGTGCTCCCCACAGCTAAAGGCAGCGGATGGTGGAGGCAGAGCAGGAGCCTGGACCTCCCTGTGGGAAGAAGTGCGTGCGGCTGCGAGGGGTCTGCTCCGCAGGCAGTGCCGATGCAGAGCCTAGCTGCTGAAAATCTGCTCTGCAGCTTCCCCGCGCCCCAGCGCAGCGCAGCCAAGCCAAGGAGAGCGCTGTCCGCAGCTTCCCGCAGCTTCCCGCAGCTTCCCGCATAGGCAGAGCGAGCAGCGGAGGCACCGTGGCGGGCAAGGGCAGGGTGGTGGCGAAGGGGGCCGGCGGCAGGGAGAAAGGCCGCCTGGTCTGCGCTTCCCACCTCCCCGGGAGGTTAGCAGGGGGGGGCTTGTTCTCCCCTTTCTCTGTATTTCAGAAGAAGGGAGCGGGGAAGGAAGAGGACAAGCTTGCGGAGGGTTTGGGAAAGGCTGCAGCCGGGCCGCGGTGTGACATTGCAGAGAGGAGCCGAGGCGCTGCAGGGAAGCAGTACGCGACCCTCCGAGGGCAGCGGCGACCCTCGGAGTCAGTGTAATGTATTTTGTACATTTTTTTAAGGTTTCAGTGAAACTAGCAGTTGTATTTGTGTTTCGCCCCTTCCAGCCCAACGAACAATCCCACGCATCCACAGGCGAGGATGTTTACGGAGGTGGCAGATGGTTCCTCGCCTGCTTCCCCGCTTGTGTCACGACGGGACCGAGTTTCTCCCCGAAGCGATCTTCTCAGCTTAGGGCGCTTCCTTCCAAACGAGCAAACACGATGTGTGTGTTTGTTTGTTTGTTTATTTGATTGTTTGCAAGAGTTGCGCTGTTTTCCTGCTCGCAATTTGACCGTGGGCAGAGAAACCCGCTCCCGGCGATCGCCGCCGTGACGTTGAGTCGAGGAAATACTACAGGTGTTACTGCGGTGTTCGGGAATTAATTCTCCTTCCTTTCCCCCTCCTCCTTCCCCGAGTTATTTCCTAGCCTACCCAGATAGCTGGGAAAGGGTCCCATATACCCCGGAGCTGTAAATTGAGCGCTGAAATACTTGATCTCACTGATCTTTGGAGAATTAAATCTGGCCTCATTTTACAGGAGGAAGCGAAGTCAATCTCGGAGGTTTTGCGAAGAAAGGCTGTTATTTCCGAGAGGATAGGCGTTTAAGTTGTTAAATATTAGTTTTTAATTACGTATTGTTCTTTTAAAAAATAATATTTATACTTAGGTCTGTGAAGGTATTCAGCTGAATTTTCAAGCCATCAGCTAACCATTTTTTTGCACGCCTGATGGAAAACAGCCCATTGTACCAGCGCCTGGCTGTTTCATCACCAGACGGCGCTTAAAGTGTACCCCATTGTCCCCCGCGCCCTCAGCGAGGGACAAAGGGGAGGGCGCGGGGGACAACGGGGTACCGCGTACCGGGTTCACTGGGGTTCCGGTCCTCACCGGGCCCGAGGCTTCACACGCCCCGCGGGTGCGGACCGAGAGCCAGCGGTGACCTCGGAGAGGGCATCTCTGTCGCAGACCTGGGCTGGGGGGCACGGCAGGGAGCAGGACACGCTCTGGCACGGTCGTGCAAAGCCATAGAGCAGAGAAACTAAAGGGCAAGAACCAGTGATAATGAATAAAAAATTCGGGATTAAACGTGCCCGCGACCCCCGCTGTGACTTACGAGCTGTCCCCACCAGGTCCCCGAGGCTAAGCGCATTTCCCGGCCCTCGGGCACGCCGTCCAGGGACCTGGTGGCAGGGTGACCGCGGATGCTCCAGCCCTTGCGGGGCGTCGTGTGCGGCCGAGCTGGAGCCCAGCCCGGCTGCGGGGCCGGGGGTGCGTGAGCAGGCGGGACTGACCGCACATCTGGAGGGGGTTCCCCCCAGATTAACCCCTTATCCCCCGCAGCACCTCCCCCTCCGCTGCCCAGCACCCCGGCTCTGTCCGGCGCACAGAAACACCACGGCCGCTCGGCCCTTTGCAAACACCTTCAACAGGAGGCTTTGCCCCGCCATCAGAAGAGGCCATTTTGCAAAATGGAGCGATTTGAGCTCCCTCCGGCCTCACCATCTCCCGGGCCGGGCCCTGCCCGCCTCTGCAGAGCCCCAGAGCGGCGGGGAGGGGGGACCCGGGGGGTCCCGCAGCGGGGGGNTGCAGCGGGGCAGGGGGTCCGGCCATTCGGTAAACACGCTTTAAAACAGCGGGGCAGGCACCACGCACGGGGCCCGCCTGGGTTGGGAGTCAAGTTTGTGGTTTGGAGCGGGTGAGGGATTTATATCGGTGTGTAAATATTTCTGCTCTCCATAAACTTGCGGAGCGGACTAAAATGAGCACATGCGGTTCAGCATCTGTTTAGCTGGATGCATCTCACAGACGAATATTGACTTTTCACCTCCCGATCCTAAATGGGAAATAAAAAGAGGTTGGTGTCCTCTATTGTGTTTGCAATTGCCTATCCCAGGATTAAAGAGATCTCCATTTTACTGGCTGTCTTTCATTTAACTGTTTGGAGACCAGAGATGGAAAATATTTGCCGAGAAGAAAAGAATAGCTGCATGGGATCATTTGCAATTCAGTGTGAAAATATTCTACCGAACTCATTTCTATCCCAGTGCAGCTGAAAAAAAAAAAATAGGGCATAGCCGTCAACAGCCCATTGCACTCTGCTGGACAGCACGGAAAGTTTTAGGCAACTAAATTCCTGATGGGAGACAGCAGCAAACAGCACAATCATGTCTTTGACTAAACTATGCGGCAGCTTTAATTGCTAGAAATGCTGGTATTAGCTAAAATATCACAGTTTTGGTAAACGGGAGACTTCTCAACTGTGGTGAACGGTATAGCCTGTATGGACAGACCCCAGCAGAAGCCTCAGCTTCAGGTGGCACAGATGGAATTGCAGAGGAATGAGCACTTGGAAGGAAGTCAGGATAAAGGCAGAGCCGTCCAACGTAGCACGCAGGGTGTGTGCTCGAGAGAAGCAAATCCAGAAACAACCGCATTTCAAATTGTCAAAGAAATGAGCATCATTTATCTTCAAATACCATTTCATTATCGCTGCTACCATGGGCGGGACATTTCACACAAAAATATGCTTTGCATAGCGTGAGCGGAACTGGCCACCCTCGATCGCCCCCAGAGCGTTGGTTTAGTTCGTGTGGGGAGCTCTGCCCAGCGCCGGGAGCAAATCCCTTCTCCCGGAGCTGCCCGGGCCGCTGGCGGCCGTGCCCAGCCCGGCCCGCCGGAGCCGCAGCCGGACAGTGCCCACTTGTGGCTGACCTCGCTTGGAACAGACCTAAAGAGTCTTTGAGAGGCAGGAAATTCTTTGAAAACGCAGTGTTTGTCTTGTCCAGAGCTGGTTCTTGCTTGCTTCGAACACCCCGAAATGCACAGGGAGGGAGACAGGAGGGAATTACAGGCAGCTGTGTATCCATTCTGCATTGGAGCTGCGTGGGAGCACCCAGGACACCTGAGGAATAGCTCTCATGAATCTCAGCTCTGCACTGGGCACTGCAGTCATGCACGGTTCAGTGGAACTCTGATGCTTTGGCATCTAAAAGCCTTCCTGGATAGGTGTTTGGTTATGGATAACTCATTTGCTTTGCAATATTATTTAGTGTACCCTGTCATGGACTAAGGATCAATTGTGCCACGCTCTTCTTCAGTGCACAGATGATGATCCTTGGCACAGGAGTCTCAGTAAGAGGACAAAGCAAGTGTCTGTGCATTGAAAAAAGCCAAAAAATAAAGAATCAATACTAGAGTAAATAATAGGTAAGAAATGGTGAAGCTGAGGACAAAAGGACATTCCTAACTCCAGTGTACTGATTATGAACTGCTTTCTACTGTGGATAAAGCCAGTGGTAAATTGTCTCTTGGTACTCAGAGTGCACAATTAAACCACATTACATGTTGATATAATAATTGTATTTAGCTCCCAAACAGTATTTCTCGTCTTATATTTTTCCTACAGCCTGAAACATGTGCATTGTCACACAGCACTGCACATTATCCAGTACAGAGGCAGATCCACCAAGAAGGTCAAAAAGCAAACCACAGGAGGAGCTGTAGAAGCAGGATGTGCAGCCACAGTGAAGGTGTTTCCTGTATGCAGTTTAGGAATTAAATTGCAACACTTACTCTCTGAGCTTCTGCCTCACTGTGGAAAATGCTTTGTTAATACTTCCTATAGAAAATCTCTTCTCTTACTTAGAACAATTAAATAGTTACCAAGTCATCAAAAAATGGCCATGTGAGCTCAGAGAAGGGAGCTTACCACTAAACTCCTTTTCTGACCATGGTGCTTTATAACCTGTATCTGCAGTCAAAATGAAGAAAGAAAACTGACACCTCAAAGGAAATCAGTCACATCAGATGATACACAGATGTACTTAGATTAGTATCTTGATTTTTCCAGCTTTTCCACCAGACACTGATTCCTCATTTGTTATCCTTAGGCTGGAGAGTCTCAGAGAAGGTGTGAGGAGCTGCAGCTTCCTCCTTCACCATAATCAAAACCTGCCAGTATCCAGAGAAGCTCACTAATGTGAATGAAAAGATAAAGCTCTTGCAGGGACACTCCAAGCTATCCTTCCTCTCCAGTTGTATCTGACTGGAGAATGCTCCTAAACCAAGGATGAGCTCCCCTTCAGCTCCAGGCACAGGTCTTGCTGCCAGACACCTTTTGGAGAAGTCACAGTGTCATTATTTCCCAGGAAACTGTTCCCTTAAGGCTTTCTGTTGGGCAACTTTCCTGAGCCATAACATGTCCTGCAATTCAGACCAGCAGCAACAGCAGCTACCAAACAAACACACAGAGCACACACAGGCAGGCAGAGCAGGGTAAATGACTGGTCAGGCCTCTGCTATGCAAATATTTTCAGACAGGTAAAGCAGTGCTATGTTACCTCCAAAAAGTTCATTAAAAGCTCCGCTGGAGCTGTGTTTTTTACCCACAGCAGTCAGTTTTCAGGTCACTCACCATGTAACCCACCAGGTGCCAGCTGTATTATTTGGCATTACTGTTGTGCCAGGCAAGCAGACTCCGTGGCAAGAGACAGAAAAACAGAACAAAATGATGGTCCCTGCCCCAGAGCACTTCCAGTCTTAATCTAAGATGCAAAAAAGGGAAGTAAAAAAATAAAAAGGAAAAGAAAACAGCAGGTGGAGACAGGAAAGGGGAAAGAAAGGATGAGACAGGACTGATTAGTGTGATACTGAGCAGCCTCAACACAACAGCTGCTATCTGGCATCAAATTCAGCACATAAGTGATGGCTGGATGGGGCCTGCAGGGAACTTGCCAGCACATTTTACCACATGAGCCATACGTTCTGTGTCACAACTGCCAAAAGCGCTTTGGGGTTGTAAGGATGGTTTGTGGTTGTGGCTTGGCAAGAAGTCTAAGGAGGCAAGAGAGTGTGTCTTTCAACTGTACTGATATGCCAAGAATAAAGGAAAAAAACACAGGGAGGCTCTCAAGCTCAGTCCTTGTGACACTATCATGAAAAGAAATGTTTGTTTATAACAAGAGAGCAAATTTGTGAATCACAAAACCTAAGTGGCAGCTTCCAGTGATGTGTAAGAATCAGTTTGAAAGTCTTCTTCCTTCCATTATGTATTTAGGCTGCAATTGCAGGCAAAGTCACCTCGTGCTGACTAGCAGCCCACACAGTGCTTGGCAAGCCTGATTTTTGAAGGGAGGCTGAGATTTGGGACCTCCTGGCTCCTGCAAGGAGCTGCCAGATGTTCACAGGAGGTTGTCTCACAGTGAGGGTCAGAGCTGGACTGCCCCAGTTTTTTGGTTTCTTTTTTTTTTTTTCTTCTTTTCTTGCATGCATCTGGCACGATACACACCTCAGTTTGGAAACCTTGACCCATATTAGGTTACACTTCTAGTTAAAAGCTCATTCATGTCAGTTTGAAAACCACATACTTCAAAATATAATGTACTTTAGCATTCTTTTGCTCCCCCTGCACCCCATGGCCTCTAATTTAGTAGGTCCTTAAGAGCATCATGTGCTTGAACTTTGAGCTGCTCCCAGGCATCTAAAAAAAGTAATTGGGGTATTTAGGCTTTAAATGGATTCTCTTTTCAATCTAAATGATATCACACATCAGAGATGTCAGTACGAGTGGTTGAAGAGAGATTAGAAATTCTCCTAAACAGTCTGGTAATTAAATCATTTATACATCCAGATATTTGTTTGAAGAAGCTCTGCCTGCCCCAGGCCTCCTCTCCTCTGTGCTCCCACCACCTCAGAGTGTGGGGTTTGAAAACCCAGCCTGCCTGAAGGCAGCGGGTGTCAGCCCTGCTCTTGGCTGTTCACTTGGGATTTCTCAGGACTCTTCCCTGAAGGAACACTACTTTCTCAACAGAAACTCACAAGCCTGACTCTAGACAGCAGCTGATGGAATTAGACACTAAAAAACCTTCAGAATTTATGCCTTCATCTTTTTATTCCTTTCATACAATATCTAGTGCCTATCAGCCATTGCAAATAGGAATATGGTAAGTAATGGCTAAATTCTGCTTCAAGTTCAGACCTGAGAGCTGATGTTATAATTAAACCATATTAGTTACTTATCTTTTCAGGTCATTTTTTAAGGTCCATACGTTCTTATCTTCTCTGAAAAGAAGCACAAGCAGCAGCAGGAATGGTCCTGCTTCACGTGGGGTAATGGCTGGTACCACTACACAAAGTGGCTGAGGATGCACTTGTCTCTGCCCCTTGAGTGTCCCCTGCCTCTAGACAGATTATCACTGCAAGGAGATTGCAGAAATTCCAGAACCACCTATTGATCTCAAAATAGGGCACACCTAAAATAGACTTCACTGGTTATGAGTAGCCCAAATGACCTCTTTAATGTTTTGTTTTCTTTCTTTAATTTGCTTACAGAGGAGCTGATGCATCTATGTGCTCACCTTCTGTTAGTGTTAACTTTGGAGACCTCTGTGCTGGGACAATCTTGACACACAAACAGAGATAAGCCCTTTTCCTACTCCTTTCCTTCTAAAATGTACCAAAAATATGAAGAGGTAATGCAGAAGTTTTCACACCTTGTCATTGCACTCAGTCACATGGATGTGGAGCAGCAGCTCTTTTGCTAACTGCACCCTTCTCATTAGAGTAATTGCTACAATAACTCAGAAATACACAGCCTCAAACACACGTGCCCAACTATAACAAAGGGTAATGAGATTTTATGGTCACCAGCAGTGAATCAAATCATATCAGCTAAAGCTTAGCAAACATTTTATCTTAAAAACATGACAGAATTCCTCTACTTTGTCACAATGCTCATCCCGTGTGCCTTCTGAACATACCAGAATGAGATGCTAAACCTAAACAATGACCCACTCCTGGGTGGATTTTACATTCTGCAAGATCAGTTTCTTTGTGCTTGGGAAGGAGTGACTCACAGCAGCCCAGTAACCAGAGGTAATTATGCAATATATGCAGTGACTCCAGCAGGTTTCCCAAGGGCACTTGTTCCACACCCTCTTCCACAAGGCACGGAGCAGCCACGTGCTTCTGACCAGATTTCAGGTATTTCATATAAAACACAGAGGTTTACAGTGAGCATGTCTCAGCCACCTGGGCTTGTGGCATGCACATCATCAAGGGAGAAAATCCCTTCACTTTAGGTGCAGTTTTAAAATCGTGTTAATATTTTTTATAAATTCCCCTCCCTTGTCCTGAGCTTATAGCACCAAAGTGGTTGTGCCTGTGAATCCCAAGACCCAAGTGGCAGAGCATGTCAATCCATCTGTCTTTCAAGTGCCTGCAGCCTTTACATTTGCTGCTTTATTTTGTCTTTCTGAAAATGCTCTTCAATTAATTGAATTACTTTCAGTTATAAATCTAAATGAAATATTAGGCAGATCTGGCCCTCCATCCTGCAAGTAATACCCATATGCACATTCCTTCCTCTTTCCAATCCCTGTTTATTCATAATTCTGCTGGATTTAAAGCAAAGGGCCTTGCATGTGGTAGCAGCACTCCACTGGTCACGATTCAAGGCAGCTGCAGATTTCCAAATTAAATACAATGTGGAAGTCCTTAAAACAAACAGAGACGCTTGGACTTGTAAGGCTAGAAGTGTTTGAGATTCCTTAAATATACACAACAGCTCATTCTTTGTGCTTCTGAAGCTCGCTGGAGGAAGCAGGGCTTGTCATTTAGTAGAGTAATTATAATGATTCATTATTATGATTATTAATTATAATCATATAATCACAGTAATGATTAATAATTATAGTCATTACTATTTATATTAGAAGAGATCCTAGAGGCCCCAGTCAGAATAGTGGGCTCCATTGTGCTTCTTAAGGTCAGGACAGATGAGCAGGGGCATCCTAAGGACGTGGGGGCTGTGGGGAAGGACCCAAATCCTCCAGATCTGAGCACTGCCTCTGCTCAGTGCAATGTGCACAGTGGGGTGTGAATGGAGCTGTGCCATCCTCTCAGGAATGGGGTGTCAGAAGGCAGGTGATGCCTTGGGGAATGGCAGTGGGACAATGACAGGGGACACATGAAGTGACAGTCACAGCTTGGAGAAAGGACCTGCAGTGGCAGTGTTTGCAAAACCACCGCGTGCTTCTGTGCATCCCCTGGTGCTCCACTTTGTGACAAACCTGTGCTTGGCTGAGGTGGGCTGCTGTGACCAGCACTGCCTAACTTCCCTGGTTTCCAGATCATCAGCTCACTCAGCTCGTGTGGATGCACTGCTCTAGGTGTTTTCCTGCCCTGGCTTGGGAGGGATTTGCCTCATTCTCCCCTCTCTTCTCCAGCATCCTCTCCTTGTCTACACAGAATCATGAAATGGTTCGAGGGACATTAAATAATGGAAGGGACATTAAAGTTCATCCCATTCCAACATCCTGCCATGGAAAGGGACATCTTCCACTACATTGGGTTTCTCCAAGCCCTGTCCAACCTGTCCTGGAGCACTTCCAGGAATGGGGCACCTACAGCTTCTCTGGGCAACCTGTGCCAGTGCCTCAACACCCTCACAGTAAATAATTTCTTCCTAACATTTAACCTAAACTTACCCATTTTCAGTTTGAAGCTGGTCTCCCTTGTGCTATCATCACATGCCCTTGTAAATCACATGCCCCAACTCTCTTGTAGCCCCCTTTCAACTTTGATTTAAACTTGGGGATTTTGAGATGTAAAAATACCACCTATACTTGGATAAACATTATTTATGTCATATATTACCAAGCAGGGGACAACACTATCTTGTCTGCCCACCACTGCCTGCAGTAATTGCTGAGCCCATGACCCCCTGTAGCACATTGTGTTCACTCCTGCAATTTGCTCTCTGCAGCAGTTAAACACAGTGCACATTAATGAAATAGTCTAATACTGCATGCTCAGAACCCTCCTGAAGCCAAGGTACTACCAAAATTAATGGGGCTAATCATAAGTCTAAAGAGAACTGTGTATAACCCTTTGAAAGATAAAGTCCTTGGCCTCTTGTTCTGTCTGTACATGAATTGCTGCTTTCTTTCCACCTCCTTGTATGTGTTTGAAGATGTAAGAGAAGAGAGCGCTGCATCCAGTGCTCTGTTCTTCTCCAGGCTGCTCCTAAACTCAAATTTCTCTGTACTTCTACTCTAGTCTCAAATTTCTTGGTTAACCAATAAAAGCTATTTGCATTGTTCTATTTAGAGACTACAGGACATATTCAACTACTGAGCTGTGAGCCAGGCCAACTTAAAGAGCTTTAAAGAGGTCTATACCATCTCCAGTTATAGAAGCAAGGAACAAAATCCTTTTGTAAAATATGTGAAAACCCTTGATTTCAAAACCCTGGGGAACATAAAAAATCGTGAAGCTTTGTACATCTCCCCTCAACTCCCCCAGAGGGGCAAATCCACAGGTGATAATATTTTTATTACTGAACACTGAAAAGTTGATCTCTTATTGCACAGGCAGATCTGCTGCAAACTTAATGAAGTTTACTGCATTAAGGCAAGTTGATGAAATTATGTCTGGCATGTGCTCCATGACAGTGCAGAAGAACAAACCAGGAGCAGCCATGGAAGTGTCCTTGTTCTTTCAGAAAAGCAAGGAAAGGGCCCAGCTGATGCTCAGGTACAGCTGTCCTCCTATCTGCAGGACACTGGTGCTGTTGCACAGTGCAATGCAACTTCCAGGGGATTATTTTGATACTGCAAAGTTTTACATCCCTAGGGATTCTCAGTAAAAATGTCCACAGGGAAAAAATCTGAGGCTAAAAAAATAAGTTTGGAAATGACAAAGTCAAAACCTTCTTATGCTCCAGTCCCTGAATACATGATCACAGATGTGTGTCAAACAGGGAGCAGGGTGGAGCTGGATGCTCCAAGTGAGTGAGTTCTGGTGGAGCCTTGTCTGATTCACTCCAAAGGTTGGATGGTATGCACTCCATGAGACATGTGGCTGCACAGCAAACAATGAGCATAAAAATAAAACCTGAACAGCTGCCTCATTTGCTAAGCATGTCCATCTTGTACATTGAGCAAGTCTGGGTTTTTGTGTGGAGGAAAAAACCCCATCTGATGGTATTAGCTATATATATACACACTGCATGTGGATACATCAATATTGGATGCTTTATAAGGCTGGGATATGTCCTGGACTCCAGACAGATATAAGAAGAAAAGACATCTTAGAGAATATTGCATTTTTGGCAACATGTGCTGGCTCAAAGGAATTGTAAAGGAAGTAAATTAAATAGTACTAAGAATGTGTATATTTATAGCACTTTTCATACAAGGATCCCAAAACACCTCTCAAAAAATTAAGCTTCACAACGTTGCTGTGATCTAAGTAACAAGCATCACTTTTTTCCTAATGTACAAAGTGAATCAGAAAAAGACAAAAGTAATTTAACCAGACCATCAAGAGCAAGAAAGCCTGAATTTTAGGCTCAGATTTTAACTCTTAGCCAAACTGTCTTCTGTGAAGACATACAGGGAAGCTATTGATTTTCATGCTTCCTTGCTCTTCTCCAACAATCCAGCACAGTGCTCAGGCATATGGTTAACTTAAGGCCATTGACTGTTGGCTTACGGTTCTGAAAAAACCTTTTGGCATGAAGTACACACAGTTTTGAGGGAAAAAAAAAAAAAAGAAGTAGGTTTATAAGAGCATTGGTCATTTTACCAACTGTGCCTAGAATTTCCTGGACGTTATAAATGTTCAGCTGAATCCCCAGTGTCGGATTGTATTAAAAGACTGTCCTCAGGAAGGAACATTCCAAATTTCCATGAGCTTTGCCAGTTTCCAATGATTTGATGTTTATTTGAGCTATTGTACAAAGTTTTCTGTTGAGTCAGATCATTCAGGACTAGCTGCTGGGACCACAGAGTGTCAGCAGAACATTATTCATCTGCGGCTGATGGCAGCACGGTTTATTGGATAGGTAATGCTTCTTCAGGCAGAGATACCACCAGGAGATTGGTGGGGTTTATTTCCTGTTAAAACAGAAATCAAGCATTCTGTTGCCCCTTTGCTTGCTTGTTGGATCTCTTTAGGGTATGGAGAAATACCTGTAGCATCTTTCTGGGGTGAAAGAGGGAGGGAGAAGTTATCATGATTTTAAAGAATGTTCCCAGCATGCTCTTTTCTGTATCATCCGTGCTGCCTTGAGTCTTTTGTTGGCTTTTTGTCTTTTTTTATCTTTATGCTTCCCACATATACACACACATACACCTGCTGAACCTCTGCCTTTTCAGTGTATTCCAAAGGGAATTCCCTCAGACTGCATGAAGTACCAAGCTCTTTTTCTTTATAATAGAAGAAATACCTACCAAGATTATGCCTTGCTTTTGTGGTATGAACTACAGTTGAATAAAACTTCCCCAGCTGCACAGTGAGACCAAGTCTTTGAGCTCACATGTGCTTTCTGTGAAAACAGCTCGCCCAGAAACGTAAAGCAAGAAATTTTTTTCTTTTTTTCTTTTCTTTTTCTGTTTTTGTGACCGGTTCTCAAAAGTAGCTGTGCATGGAGCTCTAATTAGCTTTTACCTCTGTAGATGGGACATCTTGGCTTCAAGATAGAGCCTGTGTTGACTTAATTACTTAGATCTTAAGCTATGCAAGGCTCTTGGTGCTTGTGTAGTACCTGGCAGTGCTGGAACTGGACTGAAGTTCCTCAGCAGCAAATAATGAATGAAGCTACATAAGAGGACTTTGAGTCACTCGTTCTAAACCACGAGATGTTTGGACTGCAAATAAAGAAGGATATGTGGGATATAATCTGCTGTTGAGCTGTAGCACAATTCTTGTTAACTCTGAGCCTGACACAGCCAGAACAATGGCAGGCTATAGATTTTGTTTCTGTCCCTGACATTTACTAAGCACTGCAAGACTAAAACATTTTGAAGGTTATATCCAACGTCTTGCAGAACGAATGACAAATGTCAACCCTTACACCCTTGCAAGATCTGAGCAGGAATAAGACAACTCTATAGACTGAGGCAAGTTTATTATTACAAATACCTTATTAAATCTAAATGGTAATGGCATTCCAATTAGCTCATTGTTAGAAATCTTTCATGTTTGACTTTCATTTAGACTGATTACGGGAATAATGCAGACCCTGTATAAGTAATTGGCACAAAATAAAAGCATTTGAGCTGCAAAAACCCTCCTAGAGGCTGTGCTCTTTAAAAAAAAATAAATAAAAGCTTCCTATCTTTCCCAGCTCATGAGCTCTCTCTGTTCACCATAATAATGAGACAACCCATTGAGTCTCCTGTGGGCCTGGTGGTATCAGAGCTCCCTTTTTACCTACCCCTCTCTTCTCAGAAGCTGTAGGGGGGCTCCTTCTCTTTTACTCTCCACCATCCTATTCTCTGCTCCCTTCATCACAAGCCTTGGCACTGTTTTATTGATCCTGCTCAACTGTGGATTCTTTCACACCCAGATCACAGGCTAGCCTCTGTCTCTCCCACACCCTCCTCCTCCTTCTCCTAACAGCCCTGCTGGTCTTTCCAGACAAGCAGCTGGGAGCTTGCCTTTCTGTCCTGGCTCCCTGCTCCTTGGAGAGAAAAGGTGTTTCCTTTTGCAGCAGAGCCTCTGAGAGCCGGACAGAGGCTACTGGTGACTCCTCACAGCAGTTTTCTGCTTCTTCCTTCAGAGGGCAGAATGTGAGAAAGGACTTTTTCAATACTTTCTGCAACCCGGGATGGAGATTTTCCCTTTTCCCCTGGCAGAAGGAGGTCTGGAGAAAGAGCATCCACCGTGGAGTCCCTCTTGCCATGAGGAAGGCGAGAGCACAGCCCTTGTGGAGCTCAGCCAGGCTGGTGGGTCCTGGTGTTCCCCCATCAGTTAAGTTCCAGCAGGGCAAGGGTGCACCAAGCCTGGAGAACCTGGCTTACAATTTTGTGTAGGCTGAGGAGGAAACATCCCATTTCAGGAGACACTGGTTTTGGGGAAAGGCACCAAAAACCACTGCCTGGAGCCCCAGCTCGTTAGGTTAAGAGAAGGAGCAGCAGGAGATATTTGGTGAAGCATCCATCCCTGCTAGACCTCCCTTCCTCCTCTGACTAATCTGGTGCCAGCCCTGGCGTGTTTCTGGGCACAGAAGCTACAGTAAAAAAAGCCACATAGGAAATATTTCCTGCTCTTTGGTCTGGGTGTGCACATCCATGTCACCCTGCTCTGTGCCAGGGCCAGCACATCCCAAACCTTCTGCCCCTTCCCACCCCAGTGTGGGTGAGAAGGGCACGCAGCAGTGGGCTCTGGGGATCTGAGACACACTCCAGCCACTTCCCCAGCACTGGGATCAAGCTGAGAGCAGGGCTCTGGATTGCAGCTTCCTGGCAGTGCAGACACAGCATGTGTTATCCGTATGACGGCGCGCCAGGAAAGGTCTCTGGTGTGGGAAAGGCCAGCAGTTCCTACTTAGGAACTGTTTGGCTTCTGCAGGGCTCTGGAGGGTGAGCTAGGAGTTACAAGTAAGCAGCAGCAGCAGCAGGGTTTTGGGAAAATCTGGGGAAGTCGATGGGAACAGCAGGCAGCTGTAGAAGAGCAGGAAACTGAAAGCTGTGCCGAGATCTGCCTGGCTGCTGCTGGAGGGGAACAGTGCTCATGGCACAGGGGGGCTGGACTCACTGGGCAGTGCAGCAGGGCCCAGAAAGGTCCTCTCCATTCTTGGAGGCTCTCAAGACTGAGATGAACAAAACCTGAGCAACCTGGTCTGAATTCAGTGTTGACCCCACTCTGAGGTGGAGCTTAGACTGCAGAGCTCCAGAGGTCCCTTTTGCCAGCAATTGCATGTCTGAATATGGATTGGGAATGCCTGTTTTGTTCTGCCCATTTGGTGAAAGCATCTTTCACTTCTGACAGGGCTGATCAAACAATCCCTTCCATTGCTGGAACTGAGAAGCCTGCCCGTGCAGGAGGGCACAGTCCCTGGGGTGCTGGCGGTGCTCACTGCACAACCAGCCTGCACATCTGTAAATCAGTCTGGTAATTCTTGGCATTTGGTGACCCTCTGCCTGCTGGTAGAATACCTTCCTTCACTCCTCTTGCCTGTTGTGGACTGGCAGGTGACTCTCCTGATGAAATTAGGGAAGATTTACATGGATTTCCATAGGAGAGCCTGGAATTTCAAGGGTCTCTAGGCAGTGATGCTTAATGGACTTTTCATATTGGCTGGATCATGACCTGGTGCAAACCCCAGTAGTGCTCTACAACATTTGATCTACTGTAACCAAGTATCACAATCTTGTTATGAATTAGTTACTTTAAAAAGAAAAGCAGGAAATAATGAAGCAGCTGGCTCAAAAAGCTGTGACAGGTGAAATGATGACAAGTAATGGGCACACGCTTAAATAAAGTGTATGGTTAAGTATGTGCTTAATTACTTTCCTGGACTGATTATGGGTACTTTCTTGAACTGAAATGAAAATTTCTCCATAGCTGAAGCATAAACAGACCTGTGCAAGAGATCCTGTATTGTGTGAATAAGAAATACTCCCATGGATGGCTAAGTTTTAAATTAACTCTGATTTTTATGGGACTCTTTGAACCAGAAACCACAACAGAACTTTTAATACTAAGCTGGCAGTAATTTAGGCATTGCTGTATTGTCAGGCCTATTTATCCTGCCTTTGTGTCTGTAACTGGGCTATATTTACTTGTCACATTAAAATAACCAAGAGTTCACTTTCGTGTGTTTGAGCCATTCCATGAGGTACACAAGGATCAGAGCCTTGTTATCTGTCTGCAGCAATAAAGATGAAAAATCTGCTGACATCCCCAACA
The DNA here is from genome assembly GCA_013399945.1 of Ploceus nigricollis. Taxonomy (NCBI): domain Eukaryota; kingdom Metazoa; phylum Chordata; class Aves; order Passeriformes; family Ploceidae; genus Ploceus; species Ploceus nigricollis. The sequence continues at coordinate 124,402 of VXBC01003605.1, read as the reverse complement.
AGCTGTAAACCAGGTTGTTTAACAAGGTTTGTTTTGATGCTCAGAATCACCATGTTGTCACTGTTAATTAGGAACTTTCACTTCAGGTGAAACCTTGGATGTGCCTAAAGTGATCTGCAACAATGGATCTGGAGCTGGTAACTGGCTTAATAGCTACAAAATTCTTCTGAATAACCCTACTTACACTTCTGTCTGTAAGGTTAACCAGAAAGGAAATTATGCAGAGTCAATTTTCTCTGTTTAAAACCCATAAGCCTTACAAATTATATTTACATTTAATTAAAAAGTAGACACATTAGCCTTTTTTTTCTTCCTGCATTTTTTTTTCTTTCAGATTCTGCAGTGGTTCAAAATTTCTCTGCAAGATATTTAATGATAATCTTTTTATAAATAATAAGATAGTTAGACAGGGTTGCCTTTAACCCCAGGTCTTGATTTGTAAGTTTAATCAGTTTCCAAACATATTATTAAGAATTGTGAACACACCAAAA
>VXBC01003605.1:70971-123893 GCA_013399945.1 Ploceus nigricollis | reverse complement strand
AAAAAAGAGAGAGAGAGAAGAAAGAATTGAGGTGCATTAATAATACTCAGGAGTGATACTGTTCCATCCCACAGAGCTGGATGAATTCCCTGTGTAGCCCTTGAAATTCACCCTGCTTATCTGTTGCAGAATTAAATCACCTCCTTATCTCAGCTGTATATCCATACTGTACTCTTTATCACAGAATATATGCTCTGTCAACATCCTAAAATTTACATCCAGAGTGATTAGTGATTTTGGTATCTGGAGTTTGACATGAGGCTTCTCAGAATGAGCCTAATTTGGGTTGCTATTTCTTTGTTTCTTTGGGTTTTTTTCATGCCTTCCGCTAAGAAGACTATTTAATTTGAAAAACAAAACAAAACAATTTTAAGCTTCTGAATACTAGATTCCCCAAGTTTACATGAATTTCAAGCACTGCTCAGGTATCCAGGCAGCCCTGTCCTCTGCATACACCAGTTTGGACCCATGGTTTCCGAGGGAGCTGCAGGAAATGACACATAAAACAAATCCCAAGGAGATCTTTTAGATTAGGAACAAAACCTCGTTCACAGGTGACAGCAGCCCACCAGGACACTGCTGTCCCTAAGCTCTGCATTGCTAAATTAGCACCATCTGAGCCAAATTAGGCTTTTTTGGGATCAAAGTAATAAAGAGGAGAGGAGTGAATGTATTGCTCATAACAAGCGAGTTCAAATGAGAAAGATGAGATAATCAGGCCAGAGGGAGGTGAAAGAGGGAATTCTGATGATTATAGTTATTTGGAAATCCAGGGGAGGGAGGATCCCTATGGCTGAAAAACGTTTCCACACCTACAATTTGTGGAGGATGAGGTTTTGGTGGTGACTACTTCTTTGATGTCTTTTCTTTTCCCTGCCTTTATCTAAGCTTCACTTGAGCCTCAACCAGCAGCTTGCTCCCAGGTGAGGTTAATTCCTAGATGCTGTGAGGAGCTATCAGCTGACTTCTTAAACCACTGTTTAATTAGCAGTGACATTACATTTTCAGAATGGAAGCATGTACACAAAGGGCTGGAGTTATGAATTACACTAAGAGAGGATAATCTACAGAGAGACAAGGAGAAGATGTATTAATGCAGTGCCCAGACATGCCCATGCATTGTGCTCAAAGCTGCCCCAGTGACGAGTGTCTATGTGGAATATTTGACTAAAGGCTCACATAGCACAAAACAAAATAAAGCAAATAGAGGGAGGTAAAGAGGAAGGAAAAAATAAGACTTAATTCCCCAAGCCATTACATCACCTGCAAATTCAGACATCAGTAGCTTTTCACTGAAGATGCAGCTATACAAAAATTAGTTAGGAGATTTCCCTAGGTGCAGTGTGAAATAAAGAAATACACAACATTATCTCACAGGGCAGGAGCCTGTACTGCCACCATGAACATACTTCACAATAGATCATTCCCAAATCAGAGTAATTTACCACAAAGTCAAATTAAAATCCTTTTTTTTTTCCTGTAGCTCCAGAGCCACAATGGAAAAGCCTGATTAGCTGATGACTATGAAAAGTATTTTTTCCCCCTGCACCAATGGAACACCATTTAAAATATCAGGTTTAGAGAAACACATTGAGCAATAATCCCATTTTTTTATGCCCCAACTTCCACTTGACAAAACCAGGACAGCTCAGAGTAAAAAGCCACTTGGAGAAACAAACCAAACCTGAACAGTTTGTGTATGAAAACCAAAACTGAATGGTTTGAGCAGCTCCAGACCTGACATTGCAGCTCCTCAGTGGCAAAAGGAAAGAAAGGGCAAGATGGGATCATCAAATCTTTCTTTGCAGAAGTCACAGCTAGGCCAGAGATTTGTGAAAATTTGATCACTAAGTGAAACAACGATATTTGGATAAGTTATGATGGCTCTAGCTGTTAGTAAACTAGGCACACACAAATTAAAATACTGTTAATGAGGAAAACCAACATATTTGATGAGCAGTATTTTAACAAAATGGATCTTCAACAATGAAATATCCTGATGAGTGTTTCACAGGTTTTTGCCCTTTTCTCAGAAGAGCAAACATGGCATTATTGTGTTTTAGAAACCCCAGAATCACAGGATCATTAGGTTGGAAAAGACCTCTGAGATCATCAAGTCCCACCTATGACCAAACACCACCTTGTCAACCAGATCATGGCACTGAGTGCCACGTCCAGTCTTTTCTTAAACACCTCCAGGGATGGAACACCTCCACCACCTCCCTGGGCACCCCACTCCAATGTCTAACCACCCATTCTGAGAAGGAATTCCTTCTAATGTCCAACCTAAACTTCTCCTGGCCCAGTTTAAGGCAGTGTCCTTTTATCCTGTCACTGATTGCCTGGGAGGAGAGGCCAACCCCCACCTGGCTCCAACCTCCTGCCAGGTTCTCAGATGCCCTGAAAAAACACCCATTTTCCTCTTTTCTCATTTACAGCTTGGAGGTCCATGCATGTTTTCCACAGCAAGTCATGAAAATAGCACTACCCTTGTAATCTTCCCACCAGGAAAGGGGGTTTTTGTCTAAAATATAGAAAGAGTAGTGAGCAACCTGAGTACCTTCAGGGATCCAACCCTAGTGACTCACAAAGTGTTTAGCAGAGGAATATCTGGCACATGCTGGGTGTGCAAGAGGGACAACTGCCTGTGGGACTGTCACAGGGCTGATGTTAGAGGTGACAAAAATGCAATTGGATGAGTCATGGATTGTAAGGAAGATCCAGATGCTCAGAGGTACATAACTGTGCTGGGCCCTGATCCTTGGAGCAGTACAGGGGGAAAATGCCCTGGTAAATCTTTGCAGAGGGTTTAAGCAGTCCAAAGCAACTTAGCCTGGTTGAGGAGCAAACAACTTTGTCCATGTGCAAAGCTTGAAGCAGAAAAGATGTCATTTGGCACTCCAGAGTTGAGGCAGACCCCTCTTGACAAGCCAGGCCTCACAGAATTTGCCATCACTTATAAAAATTAATGCATTATTTAATAACTAGATATTATAATTACTATTCAATATTACTCTCTGAATTACAAGTAGGGGACTTGAGGTTGTGGGCAACCTGCAGGCCAGTTAAACTTCAAGAGGAGCAAGCTTTCAGACTTCCAGAGCTGTTTCTCTTTGCTTTGCACAGAGTGTTCCTGTCTGGCTGAGTGATATGTGGAGCTAGGGTGACAGCCTGTGGCAAAACAGAAGAATTTCAATATCTTAATCCTTTTGATTCCCACTTGCTTTTGATCTTTTCTCCACTTCCTGCTTGTCAGTCCAGATGAAGGTGGTCATGTTGTGGTTGCTACCATTACCTCTGGTTTGAAGAATGGGAAATTGCCATCTTCTCTCCCTCTCCCTCTCCCTCTCCCTCTCCCTCTCCCTACTCTTCNCTCCCTCTCTCTCTCCCTCTCCCTCTCCCTCTCCCTACTCTTCTTTGTTGATGTTTTTTGGGTGCTGTATAAACTAAAAACCCATTTGACAACATGGTGCTGCTCCTGGCTGCACAGCCTGAAGGAAATAATCTTATATGTGTCTTTGCAAGGATCACACCAGGGGATGGCTGGCTGGTTGGTTCCTTTTGACTCCAAAAGAGAGGAACAATGGACCAGCCTCAATCTCAGTTCTGCTTTTTTCATGTTTTGCTTCTCATCTATTCCTTCATCAACAATATGGAACTTAAAGACATCTCATGTTGAGATCTTCTATTTGCCAGGGCAAAAAAACCATCAAAGTTAAGAGGTAGGCAGGAGCTTCTGCACTTTTAATAACACTTTAGGCAATTTTTATTTGCAAAATATTTTTTTCTGAGGCAGGGTTTTCTTGTGGAATCATAGAATAGCCTGGGTTGGAAGTGACCTTAAAGATTACTTAGTTCCAACTCCCATCATGTGTGGACAGGAACATATTTCACTAGAGCTGGTTGCTTAGAGCTCCATCCAACCTGACTTTGAACACTTCCAGAGATGGGGCAAACACTTCCAGGGATGGGGCAAATCTGCTGCTGCTTCTTTCTCTTTAGCAGTAGAGTTTGTTTTTTTTAAAAAAAGTATATTCTCTTTATACTCTGCCCAAATTAATAAAACAAATTTTCTTGAAAGCGACACAAAATGAGTCACAGATGCTGTTGCCCTTTTACAGGTTGCAGAAATCACCCATTACAGTTCTTTTAATTTATCAGTGAGAGAAAATAAGACAGCCTCTTGCTCCCTTGGCAGTAATAATCAGAAACAGTCTATTTGGAGCTTAATTTATCCCAAATACGTATTGATAGTTGCAATGAAGAATACGTGACCTCTTTGGGAGTCACCAGTGGACAGAAGGTGGAGAGCTTTTATAAAACCACCTTTAATAAAAAAGAGTGTTATATTGTGTGTGTTTGGTGGGGTATTTAAACATATGGTTTCCATATCAGGAGTGAAGATGGCAAACACATGCTCCACCTTCTGAAAAACCTTTCTTACGCTCATCACTCCTTGCAAAAAAGAAAGCTGTGAGGGTTTGTTCTGGTTTATTTATTTTATTTTTATTTTGCAACTCTGATTACGTGGGAGAGCTGAAGTAATTCCACAAGGAATGTTAAACTGGTATCTCGTTCGCTGTACGAAGAGAGGTGATGGAATCTGCCCACAGGCTCTGCCCGGTCCCGGTGGGATCCTCGGGGGAGGATCGTGCCGAGAATTAAGGATCGGCTGCGGCTCTGCGGACCCGAGCAGACCCGGCCGGCGGCTCTGGGCACATCCCAGCGGTGTGTCCGTGTGATCCCCAGCCTGGGGACAGCATCCCCGGCGGTGGCGGAGCTCGCTGCGGGCCGGGCGGGTCCCGGGGCTGCTGCCGCCCTCCGGAGCGGGGCTGCTCGGCCGCTCGGTGATAAATCTCGCGGTCCCCTCGCTTTTTCGTCACTCTCCTAATCCCGTGCCCCCCTTTCATGTGCGGTAATTGCGAGCAGCTGCTGCCGCGGCCCGGCCGCGCAGCGCGCAGAGACAGAACAATGGCAACAGCTGTTTCATTTCGCCTCGGGCAGCGCTTCCTGCTCAGTCTGCATCTGCCCTTCTGGGTCCAATTTATGCTCCCGGGTTGTTTGTGGTTTTTTTTTTTTTTTTCCCTGTGACCCGGCTCTCCGTTGAGGAGGGATTTGGAGGAGGACACGCTCCAGCCGGGAACCTCTGCCCATCGCCAGGGGCAAGGGGAGAGAGGGATGCCGTGCCTCTTCAAATGAAAATAATAACAAATGTCATGGGGGGGAAAAAAACCCTAAAACACCCTGAAGTAATAGAAATGAGCAGTAAGGCTGGGCTGAGGTGCGAGGTGGGCAGCCCCCGGGAACATCCATTCCCTGTGGGAAGCTGCATGGCCAAGGTGCAGCTGGGGCTGCCTGATCATGGAATCACAGAATCACAGAATGATTCGGGTTGAAGGGACCTTAAAAATCCCTTGGTTCCAAGCTCCCTGTCATGGGCAGGGACACCTTCCACTATCCCAGGTTGCTCCAAGCCCTGTCCAGCCTGGCCTGGAATACTCCCAGGGATGGGGTGTCAACAGCTTCTCTGGGTAACCTGTGCCACGGCCTCACCACCCTCACAGTAAAGGATTTCTTCCTAATATCTAATCTAAATCTACCCCCCTTCAGCATCAAGCCATTCCCCCTTATCCTATCACTGCACACCCTGTAAAGAGTCCCTGTCCAGCTTTCCCAGAGCTGCTTTAGGTCAGCCAAGACCCACAGAATCTTCACAGTCCCCAGAGAGCACAGCCTGCACTGGTGGTAGCCTTTAGGGTCCGTTTAAGCCCCTGCTCAGTCTCCTAATTCTTTGATTTCCTGGTCCCCAAACAACCATTGTTTGGGCAAGGGGAAGCAAATGGTCCCAGCATTTCTAGGCAGAAAGAGAGGTGATTTAGGCTGGAACCCACAAGTGTTCAGGACCAGGACTGGGCCTTGTTAAACTGTGGGCTTATTTAAAGGTCTGGAGCTGCTCAGGATGTTTCTTTTCAGTCAGATACACACTCAGGATCTGCAGGATCAGCCTTTCATGCTTCACCTTTTAACATTAATCCTTCCTTCCCTCCCTTCTGGTTTTTTCCCCCCTGAGAAAGTGGCTGCATTCTTTCCTGAGTTAATTGTATCTTTCTGGGTTGGATAAGGCATATCTCATTAGAGGGGGAGAGAGATTTAATGTGAACTTCAAGCTGCCTTCTCCATGCTGCAGAAAAGAAACCTTAATCAGCACAGTATATATTTTGTATAATTGCTCTTTGACATTCCCTCTTTGCTTGCTAATTAAAGTGAAAGAAAACAGTGGTGAAATGTTCCAGTGTGTTTTTCTAGGACAAGAAAAACTAAAACCCTCCTTTGTTTATAAATACAGGGTATTTCAAGGGCCCAGCAAATCAGATGTTTTCACAGGCACACTGCTGAAATTTATCATTATTTTCCTTTGGAGCCTGGCATTGAGCACATCTGCAGCTGAGGATCAGCTTTGCAGTGGTGTGAACGGCTCAGTGGAGGTCACCCAGTCACACCCAGGTGACAGCCTTGTGACAGGTGATGCTGTGTGTCTGCATGGAAAGGGCTGTCTCCTCCTGCACTCTATGACAGCCTCAGGCCAAAATAGTTGAGAGTAAAATACTCAGTTTTGTTTAGTGAAATATTTTATTTTTCTTTCAAGAATGAAAATTATAGCAATAAGAAGTAAGCAAAGTGCAAACAGTAGCATAGATCTGCAGCTACTACTGATTATTTCTAGTGTTCTGGAGACTGTATCATGTTTTTTTTCCAGTGTTACTCAATCAGAAAAGGCTTGTTTCCTCATCCCACCAAGGTTTGTGTATTTATTTGTTTGTTTTGCCTGTAAGCCTGTTCTTGTCAGGGGAGATGCTACCAGGGCATCACTTCTCTCGATGGGATCTTCTGCATCACAAGGCTGACACTTGGCACCTTTTTGAGGTGTGTGAGAATTCATTTAAAAGTCTTCCATCACGCAACAAATAGATGAAAATGTACTAGTTCAGCTAAGGAAAATTAATTACAATATGCATTTCCTGTGGCCCTGACATGAGAGCTCCCCAAGGTGTTAGTTCATGTCCATGTCCATGTGTTACCAGCCTGCAGTCAGAGCTGTGCAGCACAAGGCTGTCCCTCTGCCCTGCTGATGGTGTCACCCTCTGTCCAGCCCACTCTGGGCCACGTCAGCCCCTGCACTGAGCCACCAGGCCACGCTGCCTTGTTTGATCACACCTTTGTTGTGATGACATCAGATCGCATCATAGCCCTCTGGAAAAGACCCAGAAGGGCATCCAGAGCTGCTGATCACACAGGGGAGCCAGGGTAACTGGCTGCTGACAGATTTATAGGTTTTAGTCCAATTAAAATGCTGTTTATTGCCTTTAGAAGGGGCCTGTTTGTTTCTAATTTTAGAAGTCAGTTTGGGAAGTGACTACCTTGGCAGTAAGTTGTGAGTATGGGACCTGAAATTTTCCAATAGCACTACTGTTGTTATTAACTAATGAGTGTTATTAATAACTATTTGGCCTTGGACATCATTCTTACATGGCAGGGCAGGAATTCAGGACCCAGAGACCAACAACAAAATCACTTTCACTGTGAAAGTGCTCAGCTTTGCTCCTCTCATCACAAATTACATCTGCTTTGACCAGCACTGGATTTGTCTGCAGTTTTTCCAGACACAGCCTCTTGCTTTCCACCCTTCCTGCCACTCTTCTCAGCTTCATGATCAGCATGGCAGTAGCCATCACCTCCAAAGGTGATGTGCCAGGTCAGGAGCAGCCAGCACTGGTTTGGGACCTGCAGTTGGTGTTTGAACCTGTTTCTCCTCTTCCTTGCACACCTCCTCTTCTGATTGCTCAAATTTATCCATTTCATTGATTCATGTTAAAGAGGGGAAGAAGTCTCAAGCTAAAAATAAGGGTACATTGGTGTAAATGATCAAGTCTATCTCTGGCCAGCAGTAATGGCAAATTTGGATAAATAAGAAGTGCAGAAATAACAAATCTTGTTTGAGAGTGAAACTAGAGCTGGAATTGGGATGTCTTAGTTCTGTTCACAAGCTGGTGCAGTTTTGATGTGTGATTGTGGGAAAGCCACTTGGACGTCAGCTTTCCTACTATCTAGAAAACCTGGAATGAGAAATTGTTATAAAACTGGGCTATTTATTTGTGAAGTACTTCCAGAGCCTTTGGTGAAAGGTACTGAATAGCTGCACGCTTCCCTGTGGTTTATTAAATACACATTGATCACCACTCACCGAAGGCAAGGACATGTTTTCAGCAGGAGGAGACCCAACCCAAACACAGGATCCTCACGTTTCCAGACCTTGGAGAGGTCCATATGTTGAACTCAGACCCAAAGCTGGCGTTGCTGCAGAAAGCAGAACAAAAACCACAAGTTTTCCATGCAAGCCTTGAAGTCCCAAGGAGAGGACAGGGGCTTAACCCCACCTCGTGCCTGGTGGTTCTTAATCTCCTGAAGGAATGTGACATTCCAGAAAAGCTTGGGGTGATAAAGGGTTCATTGCCAGAACCCATGGAGGTGTACCTTTCCTTCTTCCCTGAATCATCTGTGATAATACTTTAGCTGGGGTCTGAAAGCACAGGGGGAAAAAAAAAGATGAAAGGGAACTTGAATCAACACTATCTCCTGTGATAGAAAGGGCTTTAAAAATGCCTAAAGATCTCTTTGATTGCACACTGTTTGGGCCATATGCCATCCTTTTATTACTTATCCATGTATTGGAGAGGTCACTGATGTTCGGTTGAAAATATATTTTTCTTTTAGCCAAATCCAGGGGTATTTTTAGCAGAAAAATAAAAGGCTGAAATTATTAATTTTTTTTTTTTCCTCAAATGATCCCTTCTTCCCCTGAGTAAAGAAAAGTAGATATTTTACGGGAAAATTTTGAGCTAAGCAGAATATAAATATCTGCTGAAATATATTTCAAGTCAACTTTTTGCCTATGGCTGTTCTTTTTGTCTAACATACAGTAACTCCTTGGGAATCTCTCTTGTAAACAGGATTATTACTAAAAATACAGAAGAGAGTGAGAATGCCAGAAGGGGGAAATGTAAATTCACCATTTTCTTTTATCCTAGCCAGATCACTTCATTGGGCTAATAGCCAGGAAGGCTCAAATACAAATGGATCCTGCACAGGCCACACCAGATGGAAAAGATCTGAGCTGGGCAAAAAGCTCTTTGCTGGAAGTTGTACTTTTGGGTGAAATAACTTCAGAAAGGTGGAGCGTTAGGCAAAGGAGCACCTCCATCCTTTGGACATATTTTTGTGCTGTTTCAAAGGAAAAGTTGTGAATTCTTGCTTGTGCTGTCATGGATGTATATTCTTTCTAGCTCTCTGAAAAACTTCCTTCTCCAGTGAGGTTGGGTCTGTGCTACCAAGGGAAGTGCCTCAGCTGCACAGAGGTGTCTGCCCCTGCCCTCCCTGCAGGCTGTGGGCTGATTTCAGACCAGGTCTGTAGGGACCTGGCACCTTTTTCACATTTGGATGGGCAGGAGGAAGGGGGAGGCAGCAGTGATAGAGAATCAGGGTGAATCTCTTACTTTCAAGTACCTCTAACCTCCCTCTGATGAGTTAATGCTTTTACAGCCCTGGAAAAAAATTAATTAGATGATCCATGACATCAGGTTTCTTTGGGATTTCAGTGCAAGAGTCCTGTAGGCTTTTAACTGGAGCTCAATGGGAAAAAATGTTCCTATGCATCAGGAAGAATAACTCTTGGGCAAGTGAATAGATTCACTATTTAACCCTGTTTGCTGTCCTGCTCTGCTGTGCTGCCACTGAGATTCCTCAGTGCCCTCCCCACAGCAGGGGAGGCAAGAGGCAAAGCAGCAACACCCCATTTTCGAGGGGCAGAGGAAAGAACTGTTCCAGCAGCAGCAGCAATCACAGTCCCACCAGGAATACAGCACTTAGGCCTGGTAGGTAATGGAGCATGTTTTCAGAACTTCTTATGCCCAGTGGTGTTTTGGGGAGAATCCAATATCTGGGCATGGCATTAATGCAAAAAGCCTGTGTCATGCTCAGGGTGAAACAGGATGAATTCTGCTTCCCACACACCCCTGACACGGGCTAAGGTCCCAACTGAATCCCTTTGTAATACCCAGTGGACAAAAGTGATCCCAGAAGCTGCTAACACACTGAGCCTCTGCAGTAAAGACCTTTTGAGTAAAATCCAGGCTCCTTTTCCTGCTTAAAACCAGTGTAACTGAAAATACAAAAGAGTCACAACTCATAGAAGCCACTTAAATCTGCAGCTGATGCTTCTGAGCCTTGCTGGGCACCTCTTAATATGACACAAATCCTGCTGACAGGTAACTGTGGGCACAGAGCTGTCCCTGCCTAAACCAAATCTGGATTAGATACGAGCTCTTATGTTAAATACTTGGGAGCATTGCTTATCCAAGTCTCTCCACAGCCCTTGAGAAGCAAAAAAGCAAAACTATTTCTGTCTCCCTTTTATCAAAGGGACTACCTGGACAGCCAGGCAGTGTTTTCCTTGGAGCTGAAACCCTGAGCCATGCCTAGAGCAGCCCTGCACCTTTGTCAGGCAGGCAGGGGTCTGGATGTGTGCACTGGGCTTCACTGGGCTACTGCAAGGATGCTCAAAGGACAGGGGTGGCATTGGGATGCCCAGACTTTGTACAAGGTGTGCCAGGATCCAGTTTGCTCATGGCCAGGAGGGAGCTGCTGTGGGAGGCTGGGGTTCAAGAGAGGGAAGCAGCTCTCAGTGGGGTGATCAAGCAGTGGCCCCTGCATTGGAAATGGAGTTTACAAGCTCCTGAGCTCTTATGTCAAATGAAATACCTGGCTCAGCTGGGCTTTCTGGCTGACCAAGGGGCCTGTGCTGATTTGTTTCAAATGCCAAGTACCAAACACTGCTAATATGTGAGCCGGTTCAGCTTACATTCATGCTGTGTTGTCTAGTGAGCTGGAAATAGGGGAAGGTTTCCAAGTGAGGTAGGAACTGAAATCCTTTTGTACATGGAAAAAACTCATCTTTCAAGGGAAAGACCCAGATCTGACCAAATGGGAGGTGTGCTGTCTTTAGCCAAATTCAGCAGAAATTAATGAAAGCTGGTTTAAAAGGCTCAAAAATACAATGTGATTCTATACCTTTCCTTTTTACCCAAGTGCTGTCCACCTTCTCAAGCATCTTTCACTGCCCCCTTTTCCTCTATAAGAGAGAAATGTAGCTCCATGTACCATGGCCTGTTGGATGTCTCAGGCACTGCTGACTGAAATAAAAACCTTATTATTTTTCTGCCTTTTTTTTTCCTCTGTTTTAATATTAAATGCCAGGAAGATTGGTAAAGATTTCAGAAAAACAAATTGACATTTGGCCTAATAAAACATTGTACACAGTTTTTCCTTTCTGCTTTGACTTGGCAGAAGAATGCATGAAAGCTCAGAGAAGAAATATTCCATTTTTCCTGGAGGGAGGCAGGAATCCATCAACATACAGTGCTGGAGCACAATATCCTGATATGCCCTTAAAAACTGACACAAAAATGTGAGATCTGTACATCAAAATTAAATTCAGAAATCACAAATGTTGTGGTGGTAGCAGCTCTTCTAAGCAAGATTTATTGTTGTCGGCTCTCACAGTTTGTTCATGTCATGTACAACACTTCCCTTTAAATCTCCATCTGAGGGAAGCATCAAGAATCAAGAGAATGTCTTAGATTTGTGTTTTTAAAGGAGTTTTTTTTTTGAGAAAGGTATCTTTTAAAATGGTAAAAATGCACCCTTCAGAAGGGAAATTAGGCACAGCCACAAATGCAACGCTCTTATTATTAAGCTAATCACACGTGTTTGTGGATTTCACCCTTTTCTCTTTAAAACATTTTGGTATTGGCAGTCTCAAAAAATTGCCTCTCAGCTTTTTTGCTTTGGGGCCATGTAGTGAATTAACAAACCACTACAAAAAAAAAAAAAAAAGGTTTCCCCCAGGGCCTCTGGTGTGGTGTCCCTGAACTCAGTGCCCTCTGCTCCAGTCCCTCAGCACGACCCACTGGGTGCTGCCACCATTCTCCACCTACTAAATAATAGGGATGAGCTACAGGAAATTAACATTCCCTCGGTACCTTCCAAGAGAGGATGTCTGGATCTGCCTGCAAGCAGCCCTTCCCCACTGTTAAAAAAGCTGGGCTTCTGCAGGAGCTGCAAAATGACATTTTATCAACCTAATAACTCAGAGGGTCAAAACCTCCCGTGATGGCTCTCAGCAAATTTCTGTGGCAAACTGGAGGGAAAGATGATAAAATTAATGTTACTATTGAAATAAATGACAGAAGGCATTGTGGTTTTATTCCCTAAAATCATCCACTTCTCAGCTTACTGGGCACTGCCAGTTTACCATGAAGCAGATGGCTGCCATTTTGCATGGCTTTGGCTCTGTAAGTTGATGATACAGTTTTTTTACAGGCTTTACAGGCTACACAGCATTAGCCAGGGCAGAACCCTGGAAGATGATAAAAGGCTTGAAATAAAAAAATGTTGATAATTTTAACCTGCATAGCTGGAAATGGGCCAGTGCCATGGCTTTGGCAAGATCTGTGGCTCTTTAATTTGGGAGCAGGAGTGGAAATTACAGCAGCAGCAAGCAAGAAGCCCAGTGGATGTAAAGGAACTGAGCTGTTCTTCCTGGAAAATAGAATTAAAAAGTAATGATTGAAAAAATGAAGGTCCTGCCTCTCAGCCCAGAGGAGCAAAGCCAAGGAGGGCAGGAGCAGGGATTGCAGTGAGAGATGAGACTTGCTTCCATCAGTTCCCAGAGGACTGGGGAGAGGAGACCCTGAATGCAGCCCTTGAGAGGGGAGCACAAGGCACCACTGATGAGCTGCTCCATCTGCATTCCAGGGCTGTGGAAGCCAACCCTGCTGTCTGCAGTGCCCAGTCAATAGAGGACCCTGCGCTGCAGCATCTGCCACGCTGCTCTGGTTTGACTTCAAAAATAGGGCACAGACAGGAGTGTCAGAAGAAAAACTGCTTTTACTTCTGTCTGCAGTGAGTGAGTGTGTAAACAGCTACTGGAACCCAGCAGAGGAAGGCTGTCAGCCTGGCAGAAGCTCGGTCAGATTTTCAGCTGATGTAAATCAGGAGGACTCCGTTATTAGCGCTGAACTGGCTCACAACAGCTGAGGCTCTAGCTGAGCCACTGAAGTGGTAAATAGTGCTGACAGCAAGTTGTGGCTTCAACAACCTTAAATGAACTCCATTAAGTGCTCATTTCTGAAGAGAATGTTGTTGAAACCTGGGAATAAGTCTTTCAAAGGTTTAACATATTTGTCTGTTGTAGAGGGTTTTATTTTGAAACCAGATGCACTGAGCAGCTCAGCATTGCTCCACATGGCAGGAGAGGCAGCATAGTAGGGATGGATCCTGCTCTCTCCTTCCTGCTGAAATTGGAAGTAACCTCTGCAGTGTCAATGTCATCACATTAGTGTCAGCAGGACCAGAGGTAGGGCAAATGTGAGTAATTCCTTCCAGGGAGATGGAGATGATGACAGCCTAAAACCTATCTGAATAATTGAAAAATGTTGGTGATGTTGCATTCTTGGAAATAAAACTGGCACACGTTCCACAGAAAACTCAAAGTAGCTGAAACAATTGATCATGACAGGGTTGAGTGAAGAAATGAAACAGACTCTGTGGGTTTGAGCGACTCACAGGCAGTTTTAGTAAAAAACAGAGTGGGCAGGGGCAGAATCAGGCAGCAAAAATCTGGAGAGAGCAACTCAGGGTGAAGTTTGCCATATGAGTCAGGCAGGGGAGAGCTCAGGAGGTGGGGCTGGCCACACCAGGAGCGGGGATGGGGCTTCATGCAAGAGATCATCCCAAGGGACTGATGTGCCACACAACTCACAGCACCAAAAGCAAGCCCTGGCCTCAGGTTAGAGCCAGCAAAAGGCTTTTTCTGCCTTGATTTTTCAAGTACTCCGTTAAGATGTGCCTGCATCATATTTTTAAAGGAGTGAATTTCACTGCAGCTGTGCTGAGGGAAGCTGTGCTGAGGGAAGCTGTGCTGAGGGAAGAGTGCTGCTGGTGTTCCTAACCCTGGCAGGGGGGTTGTCAGTGCTGCTCAGGGAGCAGTGGAGAGGTTTTGGGTAAAGCAGCCACTGCCTGGAGCAGCCAGATGAAAGCAGCTTGGTGGGGGCAGAGTGAGCACATCCACCTCCTCATAACCAGCATTTCCAGGGCCCAGGGGAGGCTTTGTGGTTTAGGGGATGCAGTGGCAGTGCTGGATGGATGGTTGGACTCTGGATGATTTGAAGGTCCTTTCCAACCTTGATGATTCTATGGTTCTACGCAAATATTTTTCACGAGTCAGGCAGCAGAAGGTGAATTGGCTTCTAGTGCCCTGCTTGACTCTAGTGCTGGTTCACTCAAGTGCCACAGCCTTTAAGAGACATATTGGAAAAGAAGCTGGCTGCCTGGAATCACAATAGAGTGAGTGGATATGTTCCATCACTGCATTAATGCTCCTCACTAGCCCACATTCAATTCCTTGGGCAGATCCACCAAAGGACAGAGGCATCTCCAAGAAGAATTTCAATAGAATTCCAGAGAATTACAATGGAATTACACAACAGCACAGAAGATATAATTTATTGGTTATTATGGCTTGTATTTTGTGGATTCCAAAAAAACTCATCTGAGTGTAAATACTCCAAAAGCCATTGGAGTCCATTCCCTCTCTGAGAAACAAAAACCACCCAAAACCCCAAAATCCCAAAAAACCCAAAACCCCAAAACCCCAGACAGGCACATATAAAGCTCTACTCAGTGTATTGTTGTTTATTCATTCAACAACCCTTTAAAAGTGACACACAGATGTGTCAGCAACAAGTTGTTCTTATCTCAGAGAGGTTTCACTGAAGAGTCAGGCTGGAGAAAACCCAAACCATCAGCTAGAGGAAAGAACAGGTGACAGATGAGGCTTTGCTTAGACTGCAGGATCTGGTTTTTCTCTCTTTCTGCCATTCCCAGCACAGCTCTGGCCCAAGGCTCTTAGGCTTGACTACAGTAGAAATTATAAACACCAACAACACAATAATGTCTAAGATATTTTAAGGTTGGTTGTCTGGAGGAAACCATTAGGCATCCATCATGTGGCAGTGTGAACACAAGCTCTGTATGCTTCAGACTGGGAGGTTTTTTGGTGAGTTCTCAAAACTTTTCAACTGAAATATGCAGTTAAAATGGCATGTCAGTTATCTCTGTGTTATTGATGCTCTTTTTCACACTACAGGCATATTTATTGTTGGGGAATCATAAATACTTTTCATTTTTTTATCCTGCTTTACACTGTATAAGGACAGAGACATTTCTTTGATTATGAAAGCCTGGTTTGGTTTGGTTTTGTTTTCTTCCCCCCTCCCGATTTCTTGTTGACATGAATAGTCTTTGTCTTTTCTTTTCCCACGTTGCTGGAGGATGGTAGCAAAACCATTAATGGATTTGGACCAGCGACACCATTTAAAGACTGTGAGGGGATAAAAAAAGTCTCATTCTTCACTACTGAGCCTGATATTAATTCACCAGCTAATCCACAGCACCAACTCTGCTGCAACAGATGCAGGGATTCCAGACACAAATGAGCCACTAAATGATAAAAAGTCTTTAACCTGATCAAATGAGAACAAAGCATAAATCATTTCATGCAGATTCCCATATCAGATCCCAGCAAAGATATTTACCTATCATGTAGCAAAGACCATCATGTGAGTATGCATTGCACAGAAAAATATCTTTATCTTACTGTAGGCAAGCACTGCAGCTAAATTATTTTTGATCATTTTCAGTGAATATGAAATCAGAAAAAAAGATCCTGGCAATCAAATAGAAGATTGTAGGTTTTTAGTGAGCCTCCAAATGTAGATGTCCAGCATCCTGCTAAAACCATGAAACAAAATAATAAAAATATCAGTTACAAACTGCATGGATAATCAATACTGAAATGTGACACCTTTTAATCAGGGGATATTTTTAAAAAGCCTTGGAAGAAGGAAAAAAAAAAAAAAAGGAAAGAAAGAAAAAAGATTAGTGTTTAATTGCAAGAGCAATATTTGGTACTTGGGAAGTTGAAATCAACTTCTGAAATCCAGCTTCCCAAAAGCAAGTATATCAGAGTTAGGCTGCTGTTAAACAACAGAGTTTGTAGCACTCTTAGATTACCATTGAGATACAGGACCTGTTTATTTAAGTGAATTCATGTGGTTTAGTGTACTTTTTATGCTGAAAGTGCAATAAGGAGAATGAAGCACCCCATTCAGAGAATTCAATTCAGACCCATGGCCCAGCACCTGCAAACAAAACCTTCCTGACCACAACCTCTCAACAAACCCAACAGCTACCCTAAAGCTATTACAGTGCAGGGGCAGCCATTTCCCCAAATCTGAATGGTTCCAGAGAAGATAAAAACATTCAAGCCAACTGTTATTTTGCATTAAATTTCCCTCAGCTAATTACTGCCATACTAGAATATGTTTTGGGTTTTTTTAAAACCAGTTTTGTACAACTCTGAATCTCCCTCCATAGCTCCAGCACATCCTGCAGTGCACACAGGATGCTGGGGTGATGGATTGGGCTGGAGCTCTTGTTCCCTCCCTGTCTGTCTTGTTCTGCATGCCACAGGAGNTGTGGAGAGTGATGAGGTCACCCCTGAGTCTCCTTTTCTCCAGGCTGAGCACCCCCAGCTCCCTCAGTGGTTCCTCACAGGGTTTGTGTTCCCAGCCCCTCTCCAGCCTCTGACTGGATTTGTTGTGTCTGAGCTCCAGCTGTAAGTTCCTTGGAGCACAGCCAGCCAGTGCTCCTTCCCAAAGCCAGGGAGGGAGAGCCCTGGTGTGCAGTGAGGGGAGGGATGCAGGGCTGGGACTGTGCTGCAGGAAAATCCTCAGCTAAACCATCTTCCACACACGATTGCCTATGCCTGGCTTATTCAAGGAAGTATTTTCCCAAATGAGGGGATTTTTGCTTGCAGATTAAGTGATTTCTAGATGATATTACCCATAGCAAATCAGCAGGGGGTGAGTTTAGCTGCATTTTGCCTACTCCAGAGGAAGAGAAGCTCACTCTTCTGAAAATCATCCACTAAATTAATGAAGACATGAATCTACATTAGGATGAACTTATTTAGCTTATTAAAGCCTCTCTCAGATAATTTCCCTCTGTGTGTGTCTCTACATCACAGGCTCTTCTGTTTGTAATTTCCAAAGCTGAAAAAAAAGGGAGATTTTATCTTTTTTAAGGGGTTGCCCTCAGCTTTCAGCAGTCAGAAACAATATGTACAGTAGTCAGCCTAAAATCCCATAGCAAGTTAAAGACCATGCTGTATGCAGTTATTACAATAATGACAATTTTACCACACTCCTCAAGCATAATCTGAGGTGTGTGCCACTGTTAGCAAGGAAGGAAGAACCTAAATGTGATGCCAGTTTATGTTCTGCTGTGTTGGACTCATTACTGGAATCTTTGTTTTATAAAATTTTGCCTAGGATCATTCTTAGTCTCCTGAGGGAAATAAAATCTTTTGTCAATGCCAGTTTCTTTGACTCCCATTGTTTTCACTGTCTTTGGGAACAGATCCTTATTTTTTCTTTATTTTTAGTTCTCTTTTACATCCTCCTATCTAGTGAATAGTCTGATGCAAGAAATCAGCAAAGGGAAACTGCATTGATGGAAAATAAGGAAGTTATAAAAAAATTACAGAGGCCATTTCAGGAGAAAGCAGAACAATTTTCTCTAGAAGATGCACACTGTTCTTTTACCCTGAAAGACACCCAGAATTCTTCTGCTGTTATTGGGCTGAGGTTCCCCAAAACCTCCTGCATAGTTTTCATGCTGTTGAAGTAGGAAAAACAAGAAAAGAATGGAGGATGACATAAATGACACATTCTAATCTGTGGTTCAGTTGTGCAGCCTCTCACACCTCTCTCCTCACAAAGAAGACATAGTGGACATATCTGGGGACAAACTTGCCTTAAAAAGACCCACAAGTAAAACAGAACTTTTCTCTGTCAGAATAAGAACTTCAGCATTGCAATTAATGCCAATTAACCACGCACTCACAACACAGATTTTTTGAATTTACAGTGTCAAATTAGGTTCCTTCTAGAAATTTCTAGATGAAAAAAATACAACATTCTTTTGCATTCATTCAGCACCTGGTGCTCCTGGGTTGAACAGAATTTTAAGAATGAGCTATCATAAATTCTCCAGCCCTATAAATTCCAGTGGGTGGAGAGTGGCTTTTAGCCAGCAGTGCAAGGACTCCTGGCAGTGGTGGAGATGCTCCAGCCCTGAGGAGCTCCCATCTCACCCCAAAGAGGGGTGGGGTGCCCCTGGTCCTGCTGCTGCAGTAACTCCTGTGGGACCTGGGGGTTTTAGTGCAGAGCATGGATCCACAGCTGTGGAGGAAGGTCCTTGGCTGCTCTCTTCCACACTATTTTGTGTTTAGTGACCTTGCTTTGATAACTTTTTACTTGGTTTTCCTTTGCTTTTTTAAAAAAAACTTTTCCCCCAGCTACGCTTCTGTCAAATCCCAGCTCCTACATGAAGTTTTGCACCAAACTGAGGGAAAGCACCAAGATAATCTATTTGTAATAAAATACTTTTCCCTTGCTTAATAAACTTAGTGGTTCCCTATAAAAACAAACTCTTTAGTTACTCAGGTGTGACTAGCCACCATATAAAATCACCATATTGCCTCCTCAGTGTAATAATACATCTATGTTAAATTGCATTTTAGAATAACTCTTCCCTTGCTGACATTTAATTTTGCTCAGGAGTAACACTATCATAAAAGAACACAGGTGTAAAAATACTACATTTTTAGTAATTATGTACTGTCCATTACTACTAAAAACTAGTAAAACTATCAATATTTCTCAAAATTGCCGGGAATTACTAAGTTTAAACATTTAAGAGGAATCATCTAAGAGCTATTTTGCAGCATAAATGTGTGCCAGCTACACTTGACCACTTGGTGAGGCATTTTTTAAAGTCAAATTAAACTTTTGCACAGGTAACCAGCATATTTTAACACTGTAACATTGACATTGCTAAAATCCAGCTCAGTTCAATGCAGGAGAGCATCAGGAGAAGGAGAGACAAAGAGGAGTCACAGGTTTGGTGAGTGCCATTTTGACAGGTTTGTGTCTTTGGCTTTCAGATGTTCTTTTGGCCTCCCAAATTGAGCTCAGGTTCTTCCAACAGGAACAATTATCACTGCAGCACCTTTAGTTTCTTGTGGTTGGGGTGTTTTCTTGATTTTGACAACAATTCTAGCCTGACTGAGAAACTTTCCCCAGGTACTGTTAGAACCAACATGGTTCCCCTACCCTGACCAAAAGAAAAAAGTTTTTAATTTGGAGAAGCAGACATATAGACATTCCTCCAAATAAAAGGGCTTAACTGATTTTTTTTCCCCAGCAAATCTTATTTCCAAATGCACATGCCCTTGTAGGACCTGACCCAAACATGTCAAAGTCCTCTGGGTGGATTCTTCTAATTGAACATGAGCCAGGTGAACGCTGGATGTTTAAAGCTGAACAAATCCTGAGGTTGCTGTTCTGGTCCATGCAGCAAGAGAGAAGCAGCCATGCACCCTGACTCACCTGTTGCAGGTACCTGCTTCAGGGTGGCATGAATCCTCCCCTGGAGTTTCTCACAGTCTCACTCACTGAAGGCTCTATTTCTCCATGAATGAAAAATGCCCCAAGCTGATAACCTGTTAGTTTTCTTGTTGTTAAACCACCCTGGCAAAGCTCTCAGAGATTAATTCCAGCCTGTTTTGTCATTAACTTGGGTTAGACTCCAGATCCTTCAAGTTCCACTCCAGTGCATCAAATTAAGACAGAAGAACCTTGTGGTGACCAACCTGAGATATGGGAGAGCTGACCTCACCAGTAGGTCTGAACAGGCAGGTGTCAAGGTCACTGGGTTAGTGTGTGCTGTGATGAGAGCCTGTCTCTGTTTGTTAATGTAAAACATCAGGGAGTCATGGCTTCATTCTAGCACAGACCAGATTAGACCATTTTTACAATAGAAGTTTTCATAGGCTAGAAAATATTACTTCCCCTCTCATCACTCTAAAAGACTATTCCAGAGGGCAGACAAAAGTCTGCACTGAACACCAGCTGACTTTGAATTTTGGCTTCCATGCAGGGGCCAATATTATCCTTCCTAGGCTAACAAGAGTCAGTCCACTCAGTTTTGATGCTGTGAGACTCAGACTTTACTCTGCTATTTGTTACTTGGGCCATTGCTGTTGTCTCAGAGCCCGAGCAGGGGACCGAGCCTGGATTGCGTTCCACCAGGATAAAAGGGCTGAAAGAACAGCTTCTCTCACAAAGTGAGAGCAAGAGCTGAGGTTTTCCTCCAGACCTGAGCTGTAGCAAGGCTGCAACAGCAGCACTATGTCATAGTAGAACCTCCTCCTTCGGGCAGAGATGTTCAAGGTGAGGCAGAAGATCTGGGGTGTTTCTTCTCCTTTCGTAATGTTCAGTGACTGGGGAGGTTCTCCAGAGCTATCACAGCTTCTCAGCTCCATGTTCTCACAATTGCTTTCCCTCATGATCTTCTCTACTCTATTGGCATTTCAGCACATCTGAATCTCTTAGATTTCTCTTTGTCCTTATTTTTCTCCCTGATTTCTCTCAGAAATTTTCCACACGTTGTTATCTGTGGCTCCCATCTCTGCCTCGTTGCTGCTCTTTTTCCTGAGCTGCATGGTGGTTTCTCCTGTCATGTTTATATCAGGCCTCCTCCAGTAACATTCCTGCATTTGCCCATTTTTGCCCAAGGTTTTGTTTACCTTCTCTATCTGCTCTGGTCCACATGTTTTGGGGCTGTTGGATTTCTCATAATTGCACGGTTTGGGTATTTTTTTTTAAAGGGTTGGGGTTTTATCTTGCTAAGATGTATGTTTCTCTTTTCTTCCTGCATTGGCCTGTTCATTTAAAAAAACTTTCTTTTAATCAAATGAAAGGAATTAAAAATGAGGAGGGAAAGCCCAAGAATTTAAATTCCAGTCTTCTTTCTACCACAAGGAACGAAGAATTCTTTCTATTTAAGACAATCACAGATTTTATCATTGTGACTGGTTTCCATTAACTTTGTAAGTAGAAAGACATTTAGTAAAGTTGAAAGCTGTCTCTTACATGATGACAGAGTTTGCCTGTTTTAATATTTTTACTGGTTAACTACCAAATCCCAAGTCTACCACTGTCTACAGCCAACATTTAGTGTTCACTACTCCTCTGGCAAGAAACTTGACTTAGAAATATCTCTTTCCTACTAAGCTTTTGAAATGTATAGTGTTTTGTGTTAGAAAAATAAGTCTTAACATGTGAAAGAAATTGCCACAGCAAACCCCCCCCACACAGAGAAAGAAAGAGCAAAAGTAAGGATGAAAAATGTTAGGCAGAGACTTTTCTTCAGCAAACACAAGCCGTGAGAGTCTACTCTAATAAATACTGATGCACACACCTCAGGCAGGATGAACTGGTTTATATAGATGGAGAAACTGGTTAAACCAACGATGGTGCCATGCTGGGATGCAGTGATGCCAAGAAAGATTTTCTTTCTGGAAGTCAGGACCCAGTTTAGTCATGTTGAAACCCTTATTGTTGCTGTCAGCATGACAAATGAAGCCCTGGAACCTGGGATGTCACCTGCCCCCACACCTGGTGCCATGGCCACCTGCAGCTGCTGTCACTCCTCTCTCAGGAAAATGGGAACAATGGGAGCTAAAAGAATTCTGAGCAGGAATGTGTGTAACACTTTTCAGTGTAAGCAGCATTGACTGGACTATTTCCAGCTTCAAGCTCAGGTCCAACCAACAGCAGGAAGGCACTGCCAGCCCAGTTCTGCTGGGAGGAGTAAAAACACATCCCCCTGGGAGAGTAATGTTGATAAATATGGCTGTGTAGGTAGAGCAGATGTCCAAAGAGCTGCTCCCAGCACAGCTGGCTCAGAGTGACCCCACAGAAACCAGTTCTGCTGGCTGCTGGGCAGGGGGCACGGGGGAGGGCAGTGGTGCTCACCTGGCCTGCCCAGTGGTGCTGAACTGAGATCCCTCATCCTCCATCTGGTTTTCCCCCTCCACTGAGGAAAGCAGACAGGAAGCAAGGCACTTTGCTGTGCCTGTGAAAGGAGAAATTTGCTCTTTCTGGTTCTTCCAAGCTTTGTCTTCCATGCTGCAGGGTCCATCTGGCCCCAGTGACACATGACAAATGTCCCAAAGCTGCCTTCACCTTCTGCAGCCAGGCTGCCTGGTGGTTTCCGGGTGCTGCCTGTTTCAGACTAAAGGCCAGAGAAGTCAGATTTGGATAGAGGACTAAGAAGAGAGACAAGCTTATCCCTTAACCCATATCCTACCTGCCCAGCTTCTTCTTACAGTTTCTTGGGAAAGCTTTTCTGTTACAACAAGTTTTTCTCTGATGTCCCTCTACATTGCATGTACCTCAGTATTTGAGCTTTTGAAAGGCTCCAATATTACAAAAAGTTGAAAAAAATCAAAGAAGGCCCATAAAGCTTTGTAAAATTCCTTTCAAGAGGGTTCCAGGGATGCCAGCAGGGATGGTGTGGAGTCACATGTGGAGTCTCCTCCAAGCCAGGCTGGGAAGGACTCGGTCAACCCAAACACCACCTAATCCCACCTGCCCTCAGAACTGCAGTTTTGGCTTTTCATCCTGAGTGTTTGCTTCTCCTCAGATACATCTGTTGCTAATTTCATTCTCAGTTTATTATTGAAAAAAGTCTTCCTTACTTAATTATTAGAAACAGAGAATCCATAATGTACTCAAAGCTGTGAAAATGTAATCCTGGATAATTTTTTGCTCTCTGAGAAAAGTCACTAGGACTGATCTATTCTTTCAATCAAGTACACCCATTTAGTTTATTTTTAACATTCCTTTCATTATGTTATGAGCTTCTTAAGGATAATGAAATAATTGCTTGTCTCTTTGATTGATCTTTGTTTTGAAAGGGAACTTTAATAGTGTTATTTCTAGAGCAGGCTTACAATATAATACAATTAAAGGAAAACATGACATTAAAACACATTAAAGCACATGTTCCAATAATTAGACCTACAATTCTTGTCAACCAGAGCCCTGTGTAGGGAGGAGTTACTGTAAAAATTTATGAGAGAATAATTCATATTATTCTGCCTAATAAAGCAAATATATTAATAATGACATTTTATGACATTGTGTAGCTGTGGCAATCAGTGAACCAGTTCCTTCCCCAGACTGCTCTGGAAACATGCTACAGGGGATCCCTGGCATTTTATTTTGTTAACATGTCAGTAGGAAGTGGTGCAGAGGAGAGCTTTGACAAGCTCTGGTCTTCCAGAACTAAGAATTCTGGTTTGCACAATTGTCTGAGAGAGCAAATGGTGGGGGAATTCAAAACCTGATACCATGGGGTATATCTGAAATGTGGCTGTGCATACATGCAAATTAGAAGGCAAAATAAAAGGGGTGAAGAAAGCAGAGATCCTGAACCTGGATGTTCATGCTGCCAGCCAGGAATAGAGTTGTGCTGATGATTAGACTGCAAATGAGATGTATAGGCAGATTATACTAGACTGAATAGTCAGGCATCTCCCACAAAGAATTAAACAGAGTTGGTCAGAAGAGAGTTTCACCATGTTAGGACACTGACACAAGGGCAAGGCTGTAGCACTGGGGCCAAGGATTTTCTAAAATGTACTTTCTTTTCCACTTTCTGTAACCTTATTTCTCAGTAAGAAGGCTGAGATCCCAGATAATCAAAATACTCAGTTTTGGTGGGGTTTTAAAGGTCCAATTGCATTCAATTCAAATATTTGGGGTTTGGCAAGAAAGGGTGGAATGGTGGAAATTTTTCACTTTTTTTGAATCCTAAACCAAATAATCTTTTCTTCATTTAAGATCAGTGAAATCACTTAGAGACTGCTTAGAGTTTGGTTGGATTTGTACTGGACACTCAGCCTGCTCTCTGGTTGGAGGAAAGGACAAGTGGGTCTGGAGCATCCTGGGGAGCTCTCTGTGGATGCATGTGGCTCAATCCTCTGATGAGATTTCAGTGATTTTGTAGTGATTTTTTATAGCAAATGCAGATTCTCTAAAAATAATGACTTTCTTTAACATCCACTCACACATGACACACGCAGTGCAAACCCTCATCAGCCTTGAGCAGTATCTGGCAGGGTGATTTGGCAGCTTAGGAGGGAAAGGGAAGACTCTTGAGTGAACTGAGAAGGTTTAGGTCATGTTCTGCACTTGTCCAAACTGGAATCACAGGTTTGATACTTCTGCTTTGGAGAGGCTGGGCCACCGTTCAAAGCTGACCGCTGTTACTTCTGCAGTGTGGATGGCATCTCCAGGTCTTCTCTGAGAGCTCTCCTGGCTCTAGGTACATGTAAGAAGCAGTTCCAGCCTGGGACTATCCAGAATTCAGAGCTCATGCTGGGAAGGGACAGTGTCCTTGTTTTTCAGGATGCCTGCAAGCCAGCGTTCGTAAGCGCAGATGACGGCAATAATGCCTTTGGGAGAATCTTGGCACATTGGGACTGACTGTTTTTCTGATGGAGAGCTGAGATAGGATAGGAGAAACCTTTATCCTCTGGCTGAGCAAGAACATCTTGAATCTGTTTATATGTGTATGAAAAAAATTAATCAAACCTCCACAGGCGAGATTCCTCAAGGATGATAAACACTCGGCTAGCTTAGGAATCCTGCACAAGAAGAATGGGTTAACCTGGAGAGCTGTTTAACTCCAGAGACACTTGAGGAGCAAGGCTGTGGGGCACATGTAGAGAAATATCACCAGGAGAGGTCCAGCATTTTCTGTGCAGATACAGGGCCACTCCAGTTTTACCCACTTGGGTGTCTTTCACTCTCTGTTACTAAAAAGACCAACAAATATTACTCCCCTCCTTGCTTTTATTTGATGTCCCAGAGGTCAGAACCTGATCTCTGCCAGGATGAGTAAGGATCCTGGCTCAGTGGCAGATAATCTCTGAGTTTCAGTTTAAGGCAGATTAAAAAGAAATCAAACACAGCAATCAAACACTGGTTCCTCTGGATGATGGGTAGGGGTGAAAGCGAGCCCAGCCTCACCTCTGCATGACTGAGACAGATGATGGTTGGATGTAAAAGTGGTTTGGTTTAGCCTGCGAGGTAAAACTGAGGCCCCTGCTCAGTTTTGTTCCCCATCCCACCTTCCCTGCAGCCCAAGAACTGAGGAAAGCCTCAAGTGAGACAAGTAGCTGGTCAAACCTCGGGTTGCTTGAATCATTCACTCATCATTCCTACACAGCAAGATGCTGATGATAGCTGCCTCCTGGGGGGTGGATTCAAATCCACTTTTCCAGAGAGATTTGAACCTGCCATCTCCCACACCCTGGCTGAGTGCCTTAAATATTTGGTAGAGTATCTGGATATCCTCTACAGAGCTGTAAACCTAGGCCAAAAATAGTTTCCAGCTGCAACTATATGACTGATTTGACCTGAGACTACTTGGGAAGGGGGAAGGTGGTGTCAAGTATTTTATTCACAGAAGAAAAATAATTGCCCTCCCCTATTAAGAAGACTGAAAGGAAGAAGCTCTGTTGCTACAGGAAATGAGCAATGAGATCTTTTAGACAAGGTTAGGAGGCTACATTAATAAACACCACCTTTTCCCAAGCTGTAGTTTGAAAAAATATAGAGTTCTTCTCCCTTTCTCCTTTTGTATACAGCCATACACTGATGTTTGGGGTTTCAGGGTGTCCTAGAGTCACAGCATATTCTCATCATGTGCACTAATAATGACACACACTTTATGGTTGTTACCCCTGGGAGTGCAAGTGGGTATCTCAAACACACAATGCCTTTCCAGAAAAAAATAAAGACCAAACAATCCACATTCAAATTATAGAATCAAAGAATTATTTAGGTTGGAAAAGACCTTGAATCTGGTCCTAGGTTTTAAAAGGCATTTGAAGTCAGGCTTCTAGAATCGTATTTAGGCTTATAAATAAATAATCAAATTTTCACATGTGTTACATTCAGTTTCTCTTAGATTACACGGTTGCAGCTGGAAGGCCAACATTTTTGAAAATCAGCATAATTAGGGGCTTGAATGCAGGCTTGAAGTAGAGATTTGCAGAAGGATTTAGGAGGACAATTTCTATTGAGAAAAGGTTTAGTAGTTCCACAAGCACAACTTTTAGGTATCCATTAGGAAAATCACAGCTTTGCTGGAAACACCTCTGGATTCCTGAGATTTCGTCCATTTGGCAGCCAGGCACCAAGTTCTGTCGTCTGACCCGAAAAGAAGTCTGCTGAGTTCTGTATAACTTATGTAGCCTTTCTTTGGAAAATAAATAAATCACTCAACTGGAAATACTCAAAAATTTGGGCATATGTCCAGATACAGTGTGCCTAGCTTAGTGGCAAAAAAGTTACGGCACACATCCTGCATTGTCAAGAACACTGAATGTTTTGGCTGCCCTAATAGAAAAACAATAATTCAATCATGTATTATAAAGGAATTTCCTGGAGAAGTTTGGCCCCACTCAATCATCCTATTAGATTTATCCTTAATGTGGAAGAACAGCACATTAGATTCATTACATACATTAGGCCAGCTACGTTCACTTCCAGATGGGTTTCCGTAGAGTGGTCAAAATGCCTAAAAAAAAAGGCATTTTGAAGATGCCTTTGTATGTAACTCCTAAAGCATGATAATAACTGTGCAGTCTTACACCACTGTATGCCCAGTAATTCCTCCTTGCAATGGAAGGACACATTTAACACAACTAGCTGTAAGTATTTTATAAATCAATAATGACAGGCCCACAGGGCTGGGATCATTGTTTTATTTTGCTGGCAGGGGCCCACAAGACTGGGATATTATGCAAAGAAGAGAGAGGATGTGTGAGGAGATAGTTATGCTAATATACAGCACTTCCCCCCTCCCTCTCTCCTCCCTGGAGTATCTGTCTTAATCACACGTGGTGATTTGTCCTTGGCAGTTCCAAATTACCTACACCTGTTGGCTCTGGTACACTAAATAAATATCCCATTAAAGGTTTCTCTATTCACCAAGAATGAGGAAAATGCAGTTCAAAGTGCTCTGCTGCAGCTCTACAACCCTCACTGAAGTGTTTTAGCTAGCTTTCAGATGAGAGGAGCTAGATGAGTATCAACACTTTTGAAAACAGGGCTGCAGAGCAATCTTTATGCAATTTTAGAGATTTGGCTTTCCTTGAGCCTTGCAGACTTGGTCCTGGCTTGGGTCTGGGATGGTGCTGCTGGAAAACAGCCCTGTGCTCCCACTAGAGCCTGTAAGGGACTGTGTCTATGAGGGAGACTCAAGGTCCCTAAACAAAATAAGGGAGGTGTGTCGCCTCTGGAGACAATACTCTCTTCTCATGCAACACTGGCTGGAATCCTTTTCTTTAAAGCTTCTCAAGGAACAGAACCTCTTGTGTTTGTGAAGATTGGTCCTACATTGTGTGACTTTTTCCCAGCTGCCAAAACACGGCTCTCAGCAGACTCTTAGTGTTGACAGGATACCTTTTAATTTCTCAGGATCCTTTAGATGTTTCCCACTCACATTCTCCTTCATCTCACAAGGGTGCCATGTGTCCAGCTTCTTCTCCCTGGATCAGAGACCTGGATGTTGCTGGTTAGTCAAAGGACACACTGCAGATATGCAGGGATTGGCTGGGGTATTATTTTAGTAAAAAATCACTCCTGAACTGAAATTGTATAAAACTTCTCCAAAAACACTCATAACTTTAGTAATAAAGGATAATTAATTAAAGGACTTCGTTTTTTGCTCTATGTTTTTGCACATGCAGGGTGCCCAGCCCAGACCAGGACACAGTTGTGATTGTGAAGCATCACAGAGCAGCTGGCCCCCCTCAGCTGCACTGGGCTGGGTGCTATTTGGGGCCATTTCTCTGCCAGGGTTACCAGAGACATGCAAGTTCCACAGCAGGAGTTTTGGCTGATGCAGATATGGAGAGTTGTTAATTACACACAGCAAACGACTGCAAACCATCACTCTGACTGTACTTGATGCTGGGAAAGGTTTTACTATTCTTGGATCTGCCACAAAAACATTTCAAGCTGTTACAATGCCTCTCTCTGCAAAGAGGCAGAAGGCTCCAGTATTTCAGCCGTGCCAGTGCAAACAGTTTCCTCACCACCTTCACTCAAGTGCCTCCTAATGATAGCCCTGGACCTTGTGTTACACCCCATTACACACATGCTGCCACATATGTAAAATCCATCTGCCTTCTATGCATGTGTAAATATACAGGCTTTGCATTCATGCATGTAATACAGGTATCAGCTTTCCTAAGACCACAAGATCTGTAGCTTTACTGGTGCACAAGCATGTCCTCTGCATACTTAGAAATAATATCAACAAGATGGGTGTGCCAAGACTTTTCAGGAGGGAATCTGAACCGGGTGACCAGCCAGAAATTTCAATAAGTGCCCATGAAGTGCTGTAGCATGCACTGGAGCTGCATGTTGTGTCCTCCCCATGCCAGAGCAGGGGCAGGCAGGATGCTTTGTGGTGGCACCCCATCTGTCCTCCTGCACTTCCAGAGTTTTTAAGGAATAACTCCTGTACCCTGCTGGGACAATTTGCCAATAATATAATTTTACATATGTTTGAACTGCTTTTGTGGTCTCAGAAAATGTTAAAAGCACACGTATTTGTAAAAACTCTGGGTTGCCTGATGTGCTGGAAACTTGCTAGGTGCCTATAATGTTTCAAACTGAATCCTTTCCCTGTTCATTTCTTGCCAGGTTTTCTGTAGTCCCAAGGGGTAAAGTTCTCATCTGTCAGTTCCAAATTACTGAAACCATAAAGTTGAGAGTATTACAATTATCAAAATCTCAGAAATGATAGATGAAGGGTCTATTTAGAATATTTTTCTCTGTGATCTCCTGCTGTGATGAATCCAGTCCCCACTCTTCGAGTCCTGAGTCCTTTGTTCTGCACTGATGGAAAGAGTTTCATACCATTTCCCATGTCCCACAGGAACAGTTCACTGTGGTCATTACATTAATTAATCTTTTCTCTGAACTTGCAATGTACCTAATACTAGATCTGTGTTTGTTGTCAAATTCCATCTGTAAATTTGTAAGTTTGTAATTTTCTTCACCTTTCCTGACAGTCAACACCTTCCTTCCTCAGTGTTTGTGATATCCAGAGGAAAAAGAGGAAATTGAGATACAGGTCAACTAGACAGTCTTTCTGTATATCAGTTCATTTTTATTATTTATTAAAAATGGAGAAAACCTGATTTAAAAAGTGAAATCATTATTAAGTACACTGTTAAAAATAAGTAGTAATTTGTTGCTCTTGCTACAGGGAGGCTTGGCACATTTTTCTTTCTTGTACATTTTCCAGCCTTATTTTTCTCCATCACTTAACATCCATTGCAGGAAAGCAAAGCCTCTCCCTGAACAAAGCTCTGCAGACAAACTGGGATAACAGACTGCATTCTGATTTCCTGTATGTTAGAGAAAATACAGTATGATGCCAATTACTTCGGGGGGGAATGACTTTGGATTTATACCACTGTATCTGAGATCATAATTCTTCTCCTTGTGAGTAATTGGGGTCACGTGTCTTCCTTTTTAACTTCACCACTGCAATGCCTATGCCTCATGCTGGAGGGTGAGTAGCCTGAACCATCCCAGATGACTGAGTCATGAACATTTTTTCTAGATGAATACATGAGAGTTTATATGAGAGCAAGTAATTGCTCTTCATATGTGCCTGGGATATTATTTCATTAACCAAACTACTCCCTGTTCATGCAGAAGTCCTAAAGATCAAGCAGCTGTTAGTGCCAAATTAAGTTTTCCTTGGGGTTAGAGCACAAAGCCAAAACTTTTGGGTCCTTTTTCATTACCTTCCTCAATTTGTGACTTTAGACAAACTCCCTGGGATCTCTGTACATCAGTTACCTATCTATAAAGTTGAATGAAAGCTTAATTTACAAGGGAAAAGAGATGTGAAAGTTAAGCATAAGGGGCCAAATTCTGTCCTCTTACTCATACTGAAACAGTCCCAGGCTCTGTGTTCCTTGACTGTTTGGCTCCATGACATCACCAAGGAAAGCTGCACTTGGTGTAAGTTCACATGTTTACCCCGGCTCTCCAGGTAGGTAAAACACTCTGGAACAGGGTGAAATTCTCCAGTGAAAGCTGCCCTATAAATGCAAAATGTTCTTGTGACTCAGGTTCACTCTTTGTTTGGGTACAGATTCAACATCTCACTTCCTTGGCTTATGAGACAGGTTGTTATTACAACACTCTTTCCTACCTCCTAACACCCACTTAAACAGAAATCCCTTCTTACTGGTCTCATGTTCAGGGCACAGAAATCTATTTAAACTTTCCCTGTGACATGAAGGAAATCATTAAAATCAACCTCAACCCCTCTGCCCCTGAGGGATTGCTGTCTTGTGACACCAAACCACTACAGGCAAAGCCTTCAGCATGTCTTTAACTCTGCTTTTCTTAGGAAGGACCTCAGCTTCTGAGACTGAAGAGACTTCTCTGAAGCCATGAGCAAACAGCATGAGAAAGCAAGGGCATGGGGGAAAAGAGAAGTTCTGCTCCCAAAGGAGGGGTTTTAATGTGGCTGAAGAAGGGAATTAAGGCTTCAGATTGAGGGTTTAGCACCATGTTAGGTAAGTGGCATCCTTTAGCATAAAAATCACTGTATGGAGAGTAAGCAGAATATTATCAGCTATGTTTGTATAATCATTTTATATGTTCTTATATTCATTTCATGCATGCATGAGTGGGTATATAACCTATGAGGCACTAGAGGTCTGTTTTGCCACGTTTTCTCCCCATGGTCGTAACTTTTCCTCCCTATATGTAATGTTTATGCTACAGTCATCCAGGTTAGTGATAAAAACCTGTTATTTTCAAAATCCCACAGCTGTAATGGTGGCAGGTTGCTTTAGTACCAGGATGGGGTCAAAAAGAATGACCCTGAGCCCAGCAGACACCCACCTAACACCCCCTCACACACACACTGGACACTACTTACCTTGCTTTTCGCAAGCCCAAGAGTCCAAACCCATCTGTGTTCCAGAGATCTATTAGTGCACACACTAAAGAGCATATTTATGATACCACAAATATTTAAGCATGGTCTCTGCAAGTGGGAGGAGAAACTGCTCTCTCCAAGAGCTTTTGGCCATAGGATTTCCCTTTCTTGCCAGCCTCCATGTGTCCCCCTGAAGCAATGGGTTTGGCAGGGAGGCCTCAGATAATCATCTGACATCTTTCGCAGTGCTCATAAAAAGAGCTAGTAAGAACTCCTTACATATTATCCTATGTATTTGAGTTTCCACAGGACAAAGCAACACTTCCAGGAAAGGAGGGAGAAGCGTGCAGCGGGTGCTGAGGCATTCAGGGAGTCATCTGCCAGGCAGTGGAGTGGGGAAGGAAGGATCCTGCCAACGTGTCTCACAAAGCTCTGGCCAGCTCCTTCCCTCTTTGCTTTCTTGTTGGGAAAATTCAAGTTTTCTAGCCTAATATATAGTGTGACTGTGAAATGAAGCTGATGAAAATGGGTCAATGTCAGAGGAGCTCTCTCCTGAAGGGCTCAGAAGGCCTGCTATGCCAAACAGACCCATTTCTTAGGGAAGTCTGCTGCCTTCCTAGAGTCCAGATTAAAGATGTGAAGAGAAAGCTTTCTGCCCTGGTATGAGTGTTGGATTTCTATCCACTACTGATTTTTCAGGTGGGAAGTGACAAATTTGTGACAAGAATTTAAAGGGCAATCAAGATAGGCTTCAGGGGCTTGGGACAACAAGTTAAGGGATCAGGAGCACAGGCAGTGTTCTCCTCTATCTTTCCAGTTGCAGAGAATGATGAGGGAAGAAACAGAAAGAGCCAGCAGATCAATAGCTGGCTCCCAGCCTGATGTCATCGGCAGAATTTTGGGGTTTTTGATCATGGGTCAGACACCGAGCTGGATGGCAACAGATGGGGTACACCTGTGCCAAAATGGGAAAGGATCCTTGCACAGGAATTAGCAGGGCTCATTGAGACAGCTTTAAACTAGATTTGAAGGGGGAAGGGATAAACCCAGGCTTGCTAGAGAGAAGCCTGGGCCAGCACCCCAAAATTTGAGGGACAGGGTGCTGGTGAGGTCCTTTGGTCTGCTCTCTCAGTGAAAGGAGGGATGGAGATTTGTGCAGCAGCAGAGACATGAGGTTTATTGATATGTTAAAAATCATGGAAGCACCTTAGAATTGGCAGGCAGGAATTAGGACTTCTCCCTTGAAAAGGTGGCAGGAGTGTGCAGGAGAGAACTTCCTGACACAGCTGGTGAGGGAGCCAGCCAGGAAAGGCACCCACTGACCCTGCTGTTTGTCCAGCCTTTCCAGAGAAGGACTGGTGGGGGATGTGATGGCTGGAGGCTGCCTGGGGCACAGGGATCATGGAATGATAGAGATTTTGATTCTCAGAGAAGTAAGGAGAAGGATCCACAGAACTGCTGTGTTGGTCATCCAGAGAGAACACTTTGTCCTCTTTAGGAGACAGATTCATGGAGTCCCTTGGAAGAAGAGCTGAAGAGTTCAGGAAGGCTGGGCATTCTCCAGGAAGGAAACCTTCAAGGCTGAGGAGCAGGCTGTTCCCATGTGCTCAAAGATGAGCTGTGGGGAAACACTGGCACAGGCTGCCCAGGGAAGTGGTGGAGTCACCAACCTTGGAGATATTTCAAAGTCCAGTAGATGTGGTGCTTAGAGATGGGGTTTTGTGGTGGCTTTGGCAGTGCTGGGGTAATGGTTGGACACAGGGATCTTAAAGGTACTTCCAACCTAAGGAATTCTATAATTCTATGATTCTAAAAGGTTATTTAAAGTTGATATTCAAACCAGTATCCTGGTTTGGACTAATAAATAGCTTTCCTGTAATATGCTGCTTTACAGAATGGTGGAAGAGAGAGCCAAACTGAGCCTCTGCAAAATGGAAATGATCCTTGTCCCAAAGTTTACATTTTCAGCTGAAAAGAAGGGATCAGGTTCTCTCCCTCAGGCTGAGCAGGTTCTTACTCTGCAAGTAATTGTGCTGAAACCAGTGGTAGTGCAATGGAGTTGAAAGATGTCCTGGCATGGTGTAGAGGCCCCTAGCTTTGATTCCAAACATCCACTCACCTTGTTTACTAATGTATTAAAAAGCTTTAAGTGCCCTACAGGCATTGCAGCATATTGGGACTGAGATGCCATGGCTGAGCTTTGCTGCCTGCTTGGCTCTCCCAGCACACATAAAGAAATCCAGGGTCAGAAAGGATGGAGCAAATTTGTCCAAAAAGCCATTTTGATTCTTCTGATTGTGTTTTTTGATTATGTTTTTTTTGTTGTTGTTGTTTTTCCTCCTCCCTCCAGCCCAATTCCCAGTCACCCTGGTAGAGTCAGCATACTTCACTGGATACCCTGATTTAAATAAAGTAGCTTTTCCATTAGCAGATGAAAAGGGTGGATCCCATGGGCATGGTCCTGCTGCTTCTTTTCCTGAGCAAAGTCAGCCAGTTAGGTGAAGTGCCTGCTCTGTGCCCCTCTGTGCTCTTACATGCATTTCTTTCATTTCATAATGTCAATTCATGATATTAACACAACTCTGCACGTGGTGCAATTTCCCCACGTCATTAATATGGATCTGCACATAAGGAAACAGGAGGAAAAAGAAGAACTCCTGAAGACCTCCTTGGCTTATCCTTTAGCTCTCAGTGAAACAGGGTGGAAAATCTCAGAGAGGAAATTTTTACGCTGGCAAAATGCCAGACTGATTAAATCAAAATGAGCCTCCCAGCATAATTCTGAGGAGTTCCTCAGGTTTCCAATGAGGTCAGTGGGCTGGTGATGGGGAGAGCCCTGGCTGAACCCAGCCACAGCTCCATGAGATAACTGGGTGTTGGTCACCACTATCTTTATCTGGTTATGTCACTGCAGGAACTCAGCAAGCTGATGTAATTCACACTGGACCAAGCTCGTGGCTTGGATGATGAAGCTGTAAGGCCATGCTCTGCTCTCAAAAGCTTGTGATGGGCTCAGGAACCCTGCAGCTCCAAAATCTGTGCTTTTGTAAATACCTGAATCACCCCAAACAACACCCAGTCCCAAACTGGGTCACAAGGGGAAGGTAATCCAAAAAACATTCAAAACTTCCAGGTGGTAAGGAGGAGCTCAAAGGCAGTAATTTTGGGTTGCCTATACCGACTTAATTGACCCTGTCTAAAAAATCTCCATCCCTTTAGCTGCCTGGTCCTGTTCTCCTTTCTCCTCCCAGGCTGTCACCCAGTTTTTAAGTGGCTTGGGGATCCTTGCATGCCTAAAGGGGATAAATCTTGGAAGAGTCCAATTACTAATCTCTAGGAGTCTCTACTGAGTATATGATTTCTCCTTCAATTTTCTTTCTTAGAAATAGATTAATAGTTTTATTCCCTTGTTTTTCAGCTTGAGGCAGAAAAATCTAACAGGAGTTTTCAGCTTGAATGATGAAAGTTTTGTGAGGCTATACTGAATGGCATATTTGACCTTTTCCTGGGAAGTTCTGAGTGACCTTGGCATGAGGTGGGACTCGGGCAGAGCATGGTGGACTCACAGAATGTTTAGAAGAGCACTCCAGTGGTTGTGCCAGACCTCCCAGAGCACTGCATTGAGTGGGTAAATGTATATGATCTGCCCAGAGGTCTCAGGGAAGCAAGGCTGATTCCTTGTTTTGTTATGTTGTTGATGTGATTGTTCCAGAATCTCCTTAACCTGCCTTTCATTGCCATATAACTTTCATCTCATCCAAACCTTGATGTCATCTTCTCTCTTCCCTCCCCAGAGCCCCATTTCATCTGCTCCTGCCAGATTACCTCTCCTCTGGTCTGTGGGGATGCCAGCAGAGCAGAGCAAAGATATCACAGAACAGAACAGTTTTGTCCTCTGATCTCTGCTACCTCCTTTACTGCAAGGCTTCAGAAGCAGACCCAGCACTCACTTGATGTCCATGCAAGTGACCAACACACTGGGGTGGATCTGTAGAGAGCTCATCTTTAGTGACCTGGCAGGTGCTTTGTCACTACTGTTTATTAAAATTTATAATACTTGGGATCCGTCTTTTATTTCCGAGAAAATAAATAGATCTGCCCTGTTCCCACAGAGGAGGCAGGGAATGAGGGTGGTGCTGAGTTGGCATTTAGCACCAGCTCCAGGAAAGTGTGGAGCAGGGTCCCAGCACCCTCCCCTGCCAGGCTCCTGGCATCCCCCAGCCCATGAGCCCAGGGTGAAGGGAGCTGCTTCTGCCCCAAGCAGCCTTGACATGGCACCATCACTGCAAATCTGCAGTTTTCCCCTGGATCCCAAGACCTCTTCCCTGACCAGAAGTTGTCTGGCAATGCAAGGAAACAGTCTGTGCCTGTGTTCCTTCCCAGCTAGAGACAAAGAAGCAGGCGTGCTGTGCCTACTTAGGAAAATGGCCTGTCAAGTTCTTATAAACAATAATACGAAGTGAAATAATGTTTCATTTTCTCCAAATTAGGAGGGTATTTGTTTTGCACTCATAAAAATCTGCTGGTCCTCTGAAATGGATCAGTAGTGACATCCAGTGGCTACAAACTGAGAGAGCCACAGTAATTTTGGGATGTAACAGCTTGGGCTGGATTAACCACTATTTATATGTCTCCTAAAAGTGTTGTGCATCAAAAAAAAAGTGTGTAGATTTTATAAGTTCCACCATCCAGGGAATGAGGAATATATATATATATATACACACACACACACACACACACACACACACACACACACACACATATCCACCCAGGTCTTGTACTAGGAGCCACTCTTCTGCTCTGACCCACACAACATTCCCTCCATAGATATTGGCGTTCAAAATAAGCTTAATTCACTCAATAAGGTATTTTGGAGTTGAAGGTAAAGTATGGATGAACTTGGGGTATCTACATAGGTTGTCAACTTGTTTAATCAGTTTTTTCCAAGGGCTTTTTGGCTCTCAGATGGTTTCTATTCATCTCCTTGGTTTCTTAGGCATTTTCTGGCTGATGCTGTCGAAACAAAGGAGCTTTCTGCACTTGGCAGAGTCATACAGATGTCTTGGTTTTGGTATGATGGGTGAAGGATCTGCTGTCAATGCTTTTTTAAAAGGAAATGTGTATGAAATACAATGCAGACCCCTATTAAAACTTTCACAGCCATATTTCCCAAGATTTAGATGGCCACTAGATCCAGGTAGTCCAAGCCCAACTTGGCAATCCTACATCATGAGTGATTTGTTTCTACATCATGATTGCTTTTTTTTTTTTTTTTCTTATCATGTTCCAACCCACAATGTGTTAAATACAGCACAGGGAATACCGCAAGCATCCAAATGGCTACCTGGCCTTGAACAAGCAGACACAGGGACTGTCAAGGATTGCAGCCACTCTGCTTCACTTCTTGCTGAGCCAGGGTTGCAGAGTCACTGCTCATGGGGGATATGAGCCAGGCCACCAAGGAGTGCAGCAGCTGGTTTGGATGAGTTGTGGAACTTGAGAACACCTTGATTCTCTTTCTTGGTGTGTTAGAAAAATACTGACCAGCCCAGTGTGAGCCAGACACAGACTATTTTTTACCAGCTGTGCACTAGGAAATGCTCAACTCCCCCTCAGAGACAATAGGCTTTTCTTTAGTGAAGTGCTGATGCTGCAACTCCATAAAGGAAATCCTCAGTAAAACACTGTTCCTTACTTGACCAGACTTGCAATTTAAGACATTAAATTTACACCTTCTCTGGCAGCCCTGTGCCTCTTGCCCAGTTCTAATCTGAAGCCACTGCTGTGGTTCAGTTCAGGGTTGGGAGAGATAATCAAGTTACTGTTGGCTGGAGAGTTACTGCGTGTTCCTCGAGGCTGGGGGTTCCACCACAGGCATTCTTCTAGACTCTCACAAACACTCAGCAAAAATGTATTATCTTAAATCTTCTTCTGCTGACATTTAAATGAACACATTTTTCCTCAAATATGAGACAGGCCAAGAACATCTGGCTCCACTGATGCTCAGTGAGTAACTCATTACACTGCAAGAGCTCACTCATTTTTGAGCCCTGAGCTTTGGTAACGCTCTTGCCTGGTTTATGGCTCTGGTGTACTTGATTTGTGCTTGAGCCAGGGTTTCATATTTAGGCACTTGAGCAACAAGTTTTGCACAGAGATCCAAACCTTTAATTCACAGTTGGGGAAAGGGCTGCAGTAAAACCCTGCTCACTATTCATTGCTTACATTTAGAATATGGATGCTTCAAGGAAAGACAGTTGAGTCTAAAAACACATATACTGAAGCTAAAAAGCAGAGGCACATAAGCCAGCTTTTCAGATCCTGCTGATGCTTTATCTGGGATAGCAGCCTGATAAAACATCCTGCTTGTCTGTTCAGGGTGGTTGCTTAAGGACATCATGATGATGACTGACATTTCTGTCACGTCACTTTTTGTTTTGCCCTTGTCAGGATGACTCTTATTTCTCTCCTGCTTCCATTTCTTGTAATGTTTGTTTACCAATGCTTAAAAGATGCTAAAGCTCCTAATGCTGCCCAGATGGCAGCAAGCTCCTATTATTCCCATGCAACTATTTACACTCATCTTGTACTTACAATTATTCATAGTAACTTCAGATTCTGATCCTTCAAGAAAATTTTGGGATGACTTTCCAAACCAAATCCAAGGAATTTACTAATACTTCAGCAGTGTATTTAGCACCTCTGCTTAACCTTCTGAACAGAACAAGTCCATCATTATCAAGGTTTGATTCCTGCTAAGGAAACAGAAGGGGAAAGTAAGCAGTGCCTGAATCCATAGGAGATCTGAACTATTCCCTGAGTAACCCCCTGTCATGGGATGTGAAACATCCTCTAAGCTAGGAGAGAGTGAACAGATTACCAGATATCAGAATCACATCCAAGAAAAATACCAGGCTGCAAGGCAGGAGTTAAAAAGGGAAAGTTTTATGTCATTGGTGCCAGGGGGGTGACAGAGCAGAGTGGTTGTAAAAAAGGAAGAAGTGAGTAAGTGACAGTATTGGTCTCCAGCAGAGTCTTTATGAGGCAGTGTAAGTCTAGCAGGAGTTAACAGAATGTAATAGGATTAGACTTGGCTGAATTCACAGCAAATAGTAAGATTTGCTTTCTCAGAAGTTTGAGATTTGGCAGTTTGGCACTTCAGTAAGAAATGAAACCTTAAAAGGGGTGATTGGAGTATATTTTGTCACTATTATTATTAATATTTCCAAAAATCCCTGGCAGGCATAAGGTCCTTAGGCAACCCATGTGCAGAAGAGGGAATATGCGGAATATGTACGGAGGGTGGCTGCAGGTGAAAGGAAAACCACCTGTGGACTGGTCATGTAGTGCTGCCCTGTCTTGGAGCGTGGTGTGGGTCTGCTGGGGTGCCCTGGTCTCTCTCCAAGACTTGGGATCACCAGCACTACCACAGTGAGGGGCTCATGACAACTACCTGCTGCTGGAGATAGTGAGCATAAAGATTTAATCCTTACTATGTGTGGAGGAGGGAGCAGTTCCATTTGCACAGACAGCAACTGCTGGCTGTGTCTCCATGGGTTTTTTTTTAATTCTTGTAGCAAGAAGTAAAGGTGGAACTCCTTGAGCTTCCTGGAAAGTAAGTTTTGTTGGAGGAAAACTGAATTTTATTTCTTTCCTAACTACTTCCCTCACCCCATCCCTCTCCCTCTCCTGCCTCCCCAAAATGAAGAATGTTATGGCATTGTCCAAGTCCATTAACAAGGCCTGTTCTGCTTTTTTTTTTCCTACAGTATTTCTTCATCCCTGAGCTGGAATGGTCTCTGACTTTACACTGTGGAAATGCAAACAATGTATGAGGAGCAGACACCTTGTGGAGCAGACACTGCACTGACACTTAGGCTGTCCTGCATCCCATGGAAAGGGACCAGTGAAGACATAAGAGAAATGCAGAGAAAGATACCAAAATCTTTTATTAAATTATGCTCAAAAATACTGTGCATCTGTCCAGAGAAGTCTCAGTATTGAGACAGCCAGGAAGGCAATTACTTCTGTGGTGGTGGTGGCACCACAAAAAAGTGGATCCCCCAAGGGAAGTGGATCCAATGACTGGATTCAAGGCTGGTTTGAAGTGGATCTCCCTCAGGATCTGGGTGCACACGATTGTGATGTTTGCTGGCTGTCCTTTATTTTCTCTCAGCTGTTTTCTTTGGACCTCTCTACTAGATTGTGGATCATCTCTAGGTGAGGTACCACAACTGCATGGTGAGAAATGTACTCATGGTCTTCAAAATTTGTTAAGAAATGAGGGTTGTGCTCCCTGGTGAAGGTAGCAGTTTTATCATTAGTCAGAGACAAAAAAAATAAGCCATCAATGCTACATATTTTTATGTGTGAGTTCAGGCCTCTTTGTCCTGATTCTGCCTCAATGGGGGCCCAGACCGGGGGCAAAAAAGGGAAGAAGCTGAAAATCTCCTTCATTGTAATGATTGCTTGAGTATGTCTACACAACTGCAAAGCTCTTCTCTTAACATCAGTAAGTAGGACTGGCAAGATCTAATGGCATATTACTACTGCCTGCAAAGGAAGGCTCTGCACTTAGGTTCTCCAGTATTCCTCTGCTGCTGGATTTAGTATCACATTACAGGATGCCTGACTAGACAAACCTTGGCAAGATCTGATGGTCTCATACTCTTTGCTGTTCTGTTTTACACACTGATCTGCAGATGCTGATCTGTTTTGGAGAAAGCATAGGCTGGCTCTGCATCTTTTGCTATTCGAAAAGAACAAAGTTTCAAAGCCCCATGTCCCAGAAGACCTATGAGGATGAAGCTTTGGACCATATTTTGTCTCTTCAAACCAAGAGTATCTTCAGGAGGAAGTGTTCAAAGGATAATATATTTTTATTGTGCTGGTCAGGCTTTTAATGCCACAGGAAATTAGAGGGGTGCAGCTATGATTCTCTGTGTGCTTAACTCCTGAAGCATTTAATTAATTGAAATATTATATTTCACACTTAGTGAAAAAAAACCCCAACAAAATTAACAAAAAACCCCAAAAAATTTAAAAATAAAACCACAAACCTCTAGTATCTGCAATATAAAACAGAGGATCCCCTCCTTTCTTTCCTACATGAAAATCTACTTCATTTTATTATGACCATTCTCTATTTGCTTTTCCTTTCTCTATTTACTTTTTCCTAACACAGCTGTTTTAGTCTATAGCACTTATTTAGCAATAGCCTGTTTGGGTCTATATGTTCAACGAAATCTTGCAAGTTACTCCTTGGTATCTTGATTGCATTTCCAAATAACTTGTTTTTCAAGTTCTCCACCTGCTACTTCATCACAGTACACAGGAACACACACACTGTTTGCCAGACCCATGGAGACCTGCTTCCCTCGGATGAGCTAAATCAGGAAACAAGTGTAGCTAAAGCAGAATGAACCAAGGCAAACACAGAAAAGGCACTGAAAGTTTTCTTCACAGATGAAAATAAAGAAAAAGAAATGCATGTGACTTATTGAGCATGAAATCTTCAGACGAAGGGGATCAGACGTTGCAAATTCTCATCATCCGTCATGAATTCTGGACTAGAGAAGCACTGAGTACATCAGGGGTATTGCTTAAACTATGAGCAGCTGGCTCTTGTGTAAGCAATGGGCTGTGGAAAAGAGGTGTGTTTGCATCTAGGCAAGCACTCCTCAGAAAAGATGTGAATCAGAACACTCCACAGCTACCAAGAACCATTCTTATGCTGTTTACCCAAACCCAGCTCTCCTAAATGCTTCTGTGTTAGAAAAGGGCACTTTGTATTGTCAGTAAATGGCAAAATGAGGAAGTGTGAAAGATGAGTCACCAAACCACAGAGAGAAAATGTAGTGGGAGCATCCACAGCACCCTCACTGCCCCTTGTTCCTTCCATAGCACCTAAAGCAGTTTCCTGCAGCCCTGGCCTCCAACAAGAGCTAAATTATCTTACTAGTGTGGGTAATGGTGAGGGATATTTATTCCAGCTGCCCCAGGCGTGCCCACATGTCCAACTTATCTAACCAGCCTGTAATTTTAGTAAGCACATTTATCCTGATATTACACATGTGACTTCAGGGCTTGAAGACCTAAGCTTCATCTCATAGGATTCAGGTGACTAAATATCTTCTGAAGATAATGAAGCAACTTGGCTGATGTCTGTGGTGAGAATTCAGGCAGGAATCCTGGCACTGCTGTCTCACAGGGCTGTTCTCTCCAGGTCTGGTACCCAAATCATTAAAATACCCTCCTTAAATCCCCATCTGATGGGGCAGATTCAAAGCAAAATCACCCTGACAGCTGGACATAGAGTAATACAGAAATAAAATATTGAGCCAGAATTGTGAGCAAGGAGGGAAGACAGGACTGTGCTGATGAGTTGTAACTAAAACCTATTTCTGTAGGTAACACTTGTGTCAAAAAAAAAACCAACAACAAAATGAAATACAAAATGTAAAACAATTACAGATTGTCACTCCTGACTCTACTAAATGTAAAATGTGTGGAAAGCAAAAGGGGAAAATCAATGGTGTGAGAAGGACAGCAATAACTTGCTTTTAAATCTTCATTGCATCTGTGTGAGCTCCTCTTCACCTAAATTTGAACCTGTGCTTGCTCTTAATGTCACTTATCTTGTGTCAAATGAAAAATTTCCCCCAGTAAATGCACATGAAAAGAAGACATGAAAAAGAAAGTTGCTGTGGCAGAGTCACGCTGATGAGGGTAACTGCAGGAATCAAATAAGAACTTGGCCTTGTGGAAAAGCAATATTTTCCTTGTTCTGAGAGGGTTTCACAAATAACTTGGCATACACTTTGAAAATGTCCTTGATGGTGCCCTTCTGACAGCAAGAAAGCCAGCGAGCTCACGTTACAGCATCAGATATGCTGAGCAGCTGGTGTGGAGGAAGTATTGATGCCCACAAATCTCCTGTGTAAAATCAAACACAGACAATTACCTCGGTTATGAACCATGGTGGTGTAACAGGCTTCAGCCAGCAGCCTGTCCAGCTGCTCCTTGGCACAGATCCTGAACAGACCTTGCAGTTGGTCCTAAATCTTCAGCTACTTCCCAGCCAGGAGCTGTACTGACTGCATTAAGCATTCAGAGTGCTGATGGCTGCCCTTTTCCTAGAGATATGGGCAGCTCAGCCAAATTGCCATCAACAGGCTCTTTCCCAGGCTTTCCCAGCAAAACAGCATGAGTGGAGGGGGGATATAGTCTTGAAGAAGGAGAACTTCCCAGACAATTGCCATTAGGAACAGAGCTGAATGAGCTGAAGAAATCTGTGCTCCCATTCTAACAGAAGAGAGAGGAACACCCAAATAAACCAGCTCTGACCAGCCCAGGCAATTCTGTTGCACAAATGCCTATCTGTGAATCCCTGTTAAAGACCTCTGGTGTCCCTTGAAGAGATTTAGAATGGGACAGAATTCAGTCCTTTTACCTACCCTTCTGCATACCCTGTTCTTGACAAGGCCTGCTGTTAAACCTCCACTCAGTTCTTTCCTGCCAGCCTTCTCAACATGCAATTTTTACACGTTTACCTGTGATTCCCTTCCCCTGCCTTTGACATCCTTTGTGCCCAAGCTGCTCCAGAGATGGACCAGAACCCTGTGTACATAATACAGTGAATAATGGATGACTACACTCTCATGCTCCCTGGTTTGTGCTTCCTCCAAAGCAGATCATTTCTGCATGGTACAAACAGTATTGCCAGACTATGTTTTAAGCATTTAAGCTGATGAAGCAAAGATTGGCATCTCAGAAGTCTATTAAGGAACTTAGGAGGGTTTTTTTTTTACCCAGTATGTGTATTTATATATAATTAATGAAGTCTAAGGCTTGCAGTACGTGCCTCTATCACTCCTGAGTACAGCAGTTATAAATTATTGCTATTATTGGTCCTTTCTGGTTCTCTCTTAAGAAGCTAACAATGAAAAGGAAGAGCTTTCTGTTTTTTCCAGAAATTAAACTCCAGTACCACTCAGCCTTTTTCTACCTGTTTTACCTGCCTGAAATCTACATTCCCCTCTCGAACTGTAGGGTTGAGGAATCAGGGGAAAACAGTAGGATTACTCTGAGATAACAAAGAAAAATGCTGGGTACAAGGAGGTCTGGAAATCCATGCTTGTCTTAAGTCAGTCTTTATGCTGGAATCAGTAG
This sequence comes from Ploceus nigricollis, assembly GCA_013399945.1. Taxonomy (NCBI): domain Eukaryota; kingdom Metazoa; phylum Chordata; class Aves; order Passeriformes; family Ploceidae; genus Ploceus; species Ploceus nigricollis. The sequence goes on along the minus strand of VXBC01003605.1, from coordinate 80,645 downwards.
GGGGTGAAGCTCTGGGGACACGGGTCCAAAGGAGCAAGAAGATGCAAGAAAAACTCACACGGTGCTTCATTTCTCAGAAAAATATTAGCATTCTTCCTGCTCCTCCTCCAGAAACAGCCATTTGGGATCCCTGAGATAAACCCAACTGTTCTCTGTTGTTCTTTCTCTCTTAATCAAGCTCTGTTCCCACAGCAGCTCCCCCGCTGCAGCACCTGACACAGCTCACAGGGCTTTGAGGAGCTTTCCAGCTTCCTCCTCCTCCTCCTCCTCCTCCTCACCACCCTACCTTCTAACTCTGCTTCCCTCAGCCCCATTCCCAGGCATGATGAGCCCCCTCAGACTCTTGTTTTCTACCATTTTGGTGGACTGTCTGCCATAACCTGCTCAAATTTTCCTTTTTAAGTTCTTTCTATTCCCACAGCTCTTCTGACTCCCTTCAGAGGAGAGAAAGCTCTGACAGGTTGATTTTTCAGACCAGCTGGCTGTTGATAAATAATGATGCAATATTTAGTGGAAATTAACTGATTGCAGGGAAAAGCAAGCCTGTGGTGATCTGCAGAAAAACAAGGCAGGGATCATCCTTTCAAGCCTGAGCAAAGGAGTTTTGTTGAACGATTAGCTCACAGCAACATCTGCTGTGGAAGCAGTTAATAGCTGTATTTTAAAAAAACCATGAACATAAGACTAAAAGCATTTAAAAATACCTGTTCTTAATGTTGCTACGGAGACCTTTATTGTAGCCACTGTGTGTGATGTGCATTGATTATATTCCTCATAGGTAACATTTCTCTCTCAGACTACTAGAAACTGACAATACTCCCACTTGTAGGAGGTGGTGGGAGTACACAGGCTGTGGAACTAAACAGCACTTGAGAGGAGCTTTACTCAGTTTTTCAACCCTTAAAAATTTGTAGATGTACAGTTTCAGCACTCCATTAAGAGTTTCTTGCCTTTGCAGATATCCCTTGTTTAATACATTTTGCCTTTTTTAAAGCAGAAGGGCTTAGGATCAGTGCTTAGGATCATTGTAATTGGGGTGATAAATGCAGCAATCCTATTATAAAAATAAGGGTTATCATTCACATGGCTTGCAGTGCATGCATTTGGAGCTCCCTCAGTAAAATCTGAGTCGTTTCAACACATGGCATTCAAATAAAAACTGCATCAACTGCATTAAAGATTTTATTTGTCTTTAAGATCTGGTCACAGTACCAATGGCAGAAAATGTATTGCTGGTACTCATGTAGGTACATGGGCTGCCCTTTTCAAAAGACTTGAGAAAATGTTGCTGATCAAAAGCAGTTGAGTCAAAATCTTGGCAAAAAAACCTCCAAGTTTTTATTACCATATTCTAAGCTTTACCAATTCCAATAAAAACAACATTATTTGGAAATACAGTTCTCACAGAACTTCAGTTTCACTTTTTAGATGACAGTTTTCATCTTCCTGGCTTTTTTTTTTATTTTAATGTTGATTTGGATTAAACAACCTTGCACAGATGACAAATTTTAGCAGAAATTATTCAGGAACCCAAGCTTCTTTAAGGCTTATTTCAGAGAAGTTTTAAATTTCATATTGAAAATAATTGCTTCAGTTTTTCCATTTGTTAGATGTAGAGCTCAATAAGTAAATTCAAATAGAAGTGTACAGGCTGCATTTCAGGCAGCTGTGGTTTTAGAGACATGCTTCTTAAATTAGTGAAATAACTGAAAAGTTGTAGGCTGGTAGTGGGAGGAAATGCCAATCTGCTGTGATGCTGAGGACAACAAACAGGTTCCTCACTTGTTTCAGCCTGCAGACTGGAATTTCACCTTCTCACTCAATTCAGCATCCTCAGCATCACTGAGTGCCCAGGAAAAGAGAGTGGAAATCAAACAGATCCAAAACTGTACAAACTTTCATGAGCTTTGCCTTCTGGCTTAATGACACTACAGGAGTTCAGTTTGTCCCAAAAAAGGGAAATTGTTCTTCAGTTAAGAGGGATTTGGAATTTTTGCCTGGTCAGAAGTTCGGAAGTGAATATGAAGATCCTTGTTTTAAATTGTCTTTCTGTCAGAGATTTCCAAATTTTATTACAACTTCTCCAATCTGCTGATTTTCCTTACTATTTTTCTTACTTATTGTTGTTACTTCCTTTGTGTAGGCAGTTCACTTAGCCCATTCCTCTGCAATGTCTTATGAACCAAAAATAAAAGTGTTAAAAAAAGTGTTAAAAACATATGGCCTAGACTCTGTGTCAAAGGATAAGGCCAGATTTCACTGTTACTACAGAGATAATACAGTTTTCCAACTTGTAAAATGTTTGTGACATTATGAATTGCATCTGTCCCCTCAAATGTATCACTTCTTGAGTGTGAGACGTGAGGTTGTGTTTTCTGTTTTAAATTTGGCCAATGTTTGTCTTGCTCTGAACAGTAGCAGCACAGACAGAGTAGTATGAAACCAGACTATTAAATAAAGTCTAAAGGGAGAATGGCAGGAATTGCAATGTTATGCTTTCTCAGCTGAAATGTGTTACTAATGGTATTTACAGAGATTTCAATAATATAGCTATTTGTCTTACATAGTTAAACAAAGTAACTCATGCTATTACAAATATGTAGCCCAAATTGATATGTATATGTATTAAAATACAAACATATGCACATATATTAGAATTATAGTTCAGATATGGTTGCAATGATCATAATTTGCCATTAAACATGGCCTTTGGGACATCTGCTGAGAAAATCTACTTGAGTTTGTGCAGAAATATGCTGTGAAGGGAATAAAACTACGTGTGTATAGATTAGCCTTGGGAGTCCACATGCATATTTTCATTCTCTGAATACAGAAGCATCAATATGAGCAGGGGAAGACTGTTGTGAAAACCTGTTAGTAGGACAAAACAGAAATAAGAATATGTAAATAAATGTTTCCATTTACCTTTCCTGAGCTTCTTGCCAATACAAAAGGTATTTTTTCCCCCAGATTTATTTACATCAAAATGCCTGGTCTACCTTTGAGTGCTTGGAAAAAGCTATATTCATTTTAGTTTAAACTGCTGGGTTGAGGGGAGGAAGGGCTGACCAAAGAGGAGGGGAGATGAAAGGATCTCTTCAGGCGTTAGTGACTGGTTCAGCTCCACAAACACGTTTACAGATGCTGAGATGGACAGCTTTATGTACAGCCCTGTGAAGGTGCCTCAGAAGTCCCAGGAATGCCAGGGGGACAGGATACAGTCATGCCTGCCCACTGCACTTACACCAAACACACCTTCCCCATGAAGTACATGAGCTGATCAGTAATTTCCTTTTTTTTTTGTTTCAATGCCTCGAGACCTTGCATGAAACTTAGCAGCAATCAGAGACACTAAGGTGAATAATGGAGAAATCCCAGAACCTTCCTTTTCTGAGAAAACTTCAATATGAGCTAAAATTTCTGAGATACTCCCTCCAGCTTGAAGAGCTGGAGCAGGTTCCCTCAAATCTCCTGTTCCCCTGCTTCTTTCAGTGCCAGGATCCACGGGGGGTGTGAGCAGCTACAGAACCCAGGACCTGCCACAGCATGTCACCAATCCCAGGGCTGGAGCTGCTGGAATTGGATTAACGAGCCTTTGCACAGTAATCGCTCTCCCCAGACCAGGACATGAACTCGGGCTGGGATTGTGGCAGTGCCAGGTGGTTCCTTCCCACTGCCCCCAGTGCAGCCCTTTGCCCTCCCTGCTGCAGGACACAGAGGCTGATAAAGGGATAAAGGGTCAGATACAGAGGCTGATAAAGGGTTGGACACAGAGGCTGATAAAGAGATGGACATAGAGGCTGATAAAGGGATAAAGGGTCAGATATAGAGGCTGATAAAGGGTAAAATATAGAGGCTGATAAAGGGTTGGACATAGAGGCTGATACAGAGATGGACACAGAAGCTCATGAAGAGATGGATATAGAGGCTGATAAAGGGTCAGATATAGAGGCTGATGAAGGGTCAGACACACAGGCTGATGAAGGGTCAGACACACAGGCTGATGAAGGGTCAGACACACAGGCCGATGAAGGGTCTCTCTCTGCACTGCAGCAGCTGCAGCCCGGCCACGTGTGCAGCTCTGACCTTTCTGCAGGGGTGATCACCTCCAGCAGCAGGGAGGGAAGGAGGGAGGGAAGAAGCTTCTTGCCGTGGCCTGATTTGGCCGAGCTTATCTGGAGGCTAACAAGACACAGCAGATGCTCCGTGACCGGCGGCTGCCAGACACGACCAACTACCTGTGGACTGATGCAGAGAATTACACTTTTAATGAAGGGCAAGTGAGGCACAAAGGCTCACAGGGACCCTCATCTCAAACCCCACATTCATCCCTGAAGTGTGTATTAACCCTTTAGCCAGTGAATCCCTGTGCAAATCAAAATTGCTTTTTAATGTAGTTTCCTGAAGCCTCTCCATCAGCCAGAGGCTGCTTTGGACTAATCCAGGAAATGAGCCAAGCATTAAAAAAAAATAATGTGAGGTTATGGAACATCAAAAACATATTGACCACAGCGTAATTATACTTGAAATGGATTAGGGGAAGTAGCTAAAACAATCTCCACTCTGAAAAAGATAATGTGGGAGCTTGCAAGAGGGCCTTGGGGAGGGTGCCTGCAATTCTGAATAGGGATGTGAATGTGCTTCAGAGCATGTAAGGAAAAGGTACTGGAGTGAACACTAAGTGACAAATGTGATAATCACTGTCCCAAACATATCACTTTCTAAAGCTTAAGCAAGCTGGCATTTACATGAATACCACAAGTCAGCAAAGTAAATGCAGGAAAAAGTGAAATAGATGTGACAAGTCTCACCCGCATCCGCGAATTAAGTAACAGTTTCTGGACTTAAGATGTAACAGCAGACAGGGAATAAAGGAAATCTTCAGTTTGCCTTGCATACTGGTAATATTAAAAACCTGAATTTGTTATATTTACAATTAAAATAACTGTTTAAATTTTTTTTTTTAATCTCAGAAAAGTTATCTGAGAGCTACAGTTCCTAAGTGGAGTATCTTGTTTCATGATATAATAAAAACCAGAGTCTGTGTAAGATAGTAACAGAATCCCTAATTAAGAACCATGATACTTTAAGCTCGAGTATGATGAGCCTCTTGAAGTAAGTATCCAAAGCATCTTTACATCCAAAATGTTAAGCTCTTGATTAAACAAGCAGAACATACTTTAAAAGATAATTAAAGATGAGCTTCAGTGAAAATACTGGGTTTGTATTTGGGCCAAACTAAATCTTGGATGCAAACCCTCACTGTCTTTTTTTTTGTTTTAACATGTTCTGATCCAAAGTGGTTGGGCTCTAAGCCACTGTTACCAAACAACTCAAGTGTTGTACTTGTTGCAGGTAAGATGGATAACTGACAGTACCCCTGTTGTGAGACAGATTATACCAGATCTGCAAATTTTGACACAGAGTTAAAAACCTCTTCTTTTTCAGAAGTGTCAGTTTGCAGCATCCTCATCTTTACTCAGCCAATGGAGCTCTTTTGTTTTTTTCCTCCTGCTGCATGCAATATTCACAGTTCCAAAGTAAATCCTGTAGTTTCTCATTATCTCTGAAAACTGAGGGTTGGGTATCTCAGGTAGGATCCACCAAAAAGCAGTATCTAATATGCTTTCAACTCCCATCTTGAAAAAAATAAGTCTTCCAGTGAGACATTTCTAGGATAGGAATAAAACCTTCCAAAATTCTCAGTTGCCATCCTTAAAAATAACTAGAAGCTGGGGGATGTATGTGTCATATTTTTCAGTAGGATAAATGGATGCATTAACGCAATAGAGCCAATGATTTTTTGTGGCTGACGAAATGCTGGTGGCTCTCTGTAGCACTAACACAGCTTAAATATGATTGAGTCACCCAAACTGTATTTGTTTTCCCAAAAAATTCTGAGGGGGGGAATTTAGGTTATAATAGTGAAATGTACTTGAGAGATTTAGAAATTAATACGGAGCCCCAAGCAATGGATTCTCCTCTGGATAAGAAATGGGCTCAGAGGGGGCATGAGACAAATTCTTCCAGGTGGATTGAACAAGTCTCCCCAGGGACTAGCTAGAAATAGGGTGAGCTGTTTCTGCCTGCTCTGGGAGCAGATTCACAGTGCAACCTGCCCCTTCAAAGGCAGAATTAAAACAAAAGTAGGAATTTAGATGGCATCAAAGGAAATCTCACCTGAAGTCCCAGTGTTTTTAAAGAGGTTTATACCAAAAAAACGCGGAATTGCCTGATATTAAGGTAACACTGTTCTTGGCAGAGTTCAGAACTAGAACTGAAAGCAGTACTGATCACTGTGTTTCCTATTTTTTTGGGGGGTTTTAACATATCTTCAGCATTGGAGCAGACCAGCTGCTCTCTGTGCAGCATATCCTGTCTGAATTTGTAGATGCCTGAGGACAGGCAAAAGGAAAAGACACCCGCCAGCTGTCTGTCACAGTGCAACTTCCAGCAATCTTTGTGTTTCATAGCCTTCAATGGATTGTTTTTTTCTCATGAATTTACCTAATCACTTTCTAAATCCTGTTTCATGCAGCACCATGAGAATGATAATCTAATTTTGGTCTCTAAGAGATGTAATACAAAAACAATAGGAGGCCCAGGAAAGAATGAAATCATTTTGCCAACAGATATTACAAAAGAAGGCAACAATTCCAGTCCAGTGATGAAGAAAATTACTAAAACCACTCATTACAAAACATCCTGCTTTGAAAAACAATCTATTTAGACTATTTTGCAGTTCTGAAAGAAATAAAACCCACCCCATGTGTAATCGCCTTTCCAAGATTGTGATGTGGATGTTTCTTTCCTTGGTGCCACAACATGAACTTTAAAGTGTGCAGCTTTGCCTGGTCCTGCTGCCTGGGCTTACTGAAAATGCTCCTAAAGCCCAGTGATCCTTGGATCAGGCATGAGTGAGATGAATTGAGACAAATGTTCCCAAGGCTCCGCCACTCCTTGCTTAGAACAGGACAGTTGCTTCAAACACATCCCTTCTGTGAATTTATGCTACTTGTTCTGTATTATCAATTATGGAACCCTACAGATTTTGCTATCTTTGTGCACTATCATTGTTGAAATCTCCCACAAAGTGTTGAAATTAATTTTGAGGCTCTACATTCATAATTTGCTGCTGTCATGTACTAAATTGATTTACAAATGAAAAGAGTATTTTCCTTGTTTAAATACAGGTCAAATATCCCTTTAATAAACTATTTCCTAGTACTTTTTTAAAAGATCATTATAAATATAGGTCTTTTTATTTTGCATGTCTTGAGCCCCATTTAATAATTTCCAGCTATTCAAAGAGTAAACAATTGAGTACATTCTACACAGTTTTATAAAGCTCTGTGTAACCCCGGTGAAACTGGTGAGAATACATAAACCTTTCTATTTATCTAGACTTCCAGAAAATGCAAAGAAGACCTTCCAAATGGAAGCCAAAGTAAAATATGTTCTTAAAGGCCCTTTTTAGATAGATCTTCATTTTCTCCTCTACCTGACAAATTTAAATCTTTTTTCTTTTATTTCAATCCTATGTTATATAAGATTTTTGCACAATCGTTTTGTATTCACGTTAACACATTTGCTATTTCCCTCCATTCTCCCATTCCCATTGAAAATTCTAAAACACGCCCGACTCTTGCTTCATAACGTGTCTTTTAAGATAACACAGCTCCTGTTGAATATGTTCCCGGGGAAGGAGAAAAGCGATTACTGAGCTGAACATTTCAGAGGCTCTTAAGCTGCCATCAGGTGCACAGAATGTGCCAAATTCCCTATTCTGCTTGTCTAACAGAAGAAAATACTCAATTGAGACATCTGCAACATGACTTTTTTTTTTTTATCCTCCTGCTGTTCCTCCTGACCCAAAAGCAAGGCTGCTATTGCCTTTTTGAATAGATTAGTCCTTATCTGAAAAGCCATTTAGTTGCAAATCCCAAACCTTTCCATTATTACCACGTATGCCTGTGTTAGCCACGGTGAAGGCCCGTAACAGAGCAGCTCAAATGTTGGACTAATGACCTCTCTGGTATTTCTATAGAAGTGCTCCGTTAAACACCCAGGCATTTCAACTTTCAGTCACAAGACCCATAAAAAATTCATACTCTGAATCTCTAGTTTCAAACCACAGCACTGCATCATTAAGAGCTTTTCAATCCTCCCACCCCACACACTTTACGAAGGGGGATGGGGAAGAGAGCTTTTATCTTCTTGGTAGTAAAATTTCACATTTTTTTCTCCTCTTTTTTGCATTTTTAAGCAGTTCTGGAGGTTGGGGAAAAAAACAACCAACAATGTGAGCAGGAGTTTTCTTTTATTCTATTAAACTATAACATAATCAAAGAACTTTCAGCTAACTATTTAGCTAAACATAAACAGTGTAAAAAACAAGCTTAATCATTTAAGTAAATTTTGTCTCAATTGTTGCTGCCTTTCAGAAATCATAAAACTTCTATTCCAAGACTGAAAGAAAAGACTACCCCTGACAAAGGGAAGCACCTGGAAAAACAGTGTGCAGCTGACATAGTACATTCTCTAGCAGTATAGACAGCTTTGATCTGGCCTTTAAATGAGTTTGCTGGATTAGAACACCAGGAATTTCTTTTGGATATATGTTTATATTTTCCAGTAAAAATATGGGTATTTCCTATGACAATTCTGTAAGCCGAATTTGAATGGCTCTTCCGAGTTAAACACTCAAAATTTTCAAAATGACACTTTCTGAGGAGTCACGTTTTCCCTGCGTGCTGTAGCCCTGCCTCATGTCACGTTTCTTCTTTCTATCCTCACTGACTGATTTTGAAGCAGTGCTGCAATGTCCATCCTCCCTGGTCCCCAGTTTGGTGGCTGTCACTGGCTGTGCCTCCTGCACGGACCACATCTGTCACCTCCCTGGAAGGGTTCTGAGCAGCCTGGGCAGTGAGATCCCTCCTCTGCTTTCCTCTGTGACCTCATCGAAGCCAGTCTGTCCTAAAAGAAACCTCTGCCCTTGGTTGTCCTACCCACAGGACAGCAGCGGTCTCATACACATCAGAAGCTGAAATAGCTTTCTTTTCTTCATGTTCCTTTTCTCCACAGGTTCGGTAGGGTTTTTTTACCTCATGTACTCAAGGACGACTTTTAAGCACGAGTAGATAGCTGAAGGGGACGGAAACAGATTTATATCCCATCACCAATAATAGCAGAGCTGGATAAAACGTCATCTAGGCAGGGTTTTTTTGGTTTTCTTTTAATGTGTTAAAAGCATCTCTCATCAGCAGGAAACAAGGAGGTTTCTAGGAAGATCACACAACGCCCACGAAAACAGATTTTATGTCATCGCCCCTCTCCGGAGCAATTTCACCGAAACAATCCCCACCCACCCGCCGATTTTTGAAGATGTTTAATGTCCTTTTTCTGTCACCGCCCCTCGCTGCTCCTCGGCCGACCAAGCGCCACCGACACCGGTCACCTTCCCACGGGCGGTGCGTCCCCCGGCCGTGCCCACCTCCCCTCCCCTGTCCCGGACACCCTGCCCGCACCGCTACACCGGGCAAGGCCGCCGGGCCTCGGCCGCCTCGGGAGCGCGCCCCGGAGCGGGTGTCGGGACCGCGCCCGGGGAGCAAATCGGGGGAGCGCGTACCCAGGGGCGGTCTCGGGAGCGCGCCTCGGCACAGGGTCTCGAGACC
>VXBC01003605.1:43886-70778 GCA_013399945.1 Ploceus nigricollis | reverse complement strand
CGGCGTCCGCGGAGCCAGCCCCCAGCCCGGCCCCGGCCTCTGCGCCCGCTTCCGCCCCGGGCCCCGATCCCGGCCCCAGGCAGCAGCAGCAGCCGCCGCCGCAGCAGCAGCCGGAGCCCTCTCCAGCCCCCTCCTCCCGCGAGGAGACGTGCCATTTCCTCAATGCCATCTTCCTCTTCCTCTTCAGGGAGCTCAGGGACACTGCCCTGGTCAGGGACTGGGTCATCAAGAAGATCAAGGTGGAGTTCGAGGAGCTGCTCCAGGCCAAGATGACAGGGAAGGTGCTGGAGGGGCTCAGCCTCAGGGAGGTCTCTCTCGGCGATGTCCTGCCTGTCTTCAAGTCCGTGAAGCTCATCCGGCCGGTGGCCTGCAATGAGGAGGGTTGTCCCGAGGAGCTGGGCTTTGAGGTAGACCTGGAATACAATGGTGGCTTCCACCTGGCCATCGATGCCGACCTGGTGTTCGGCAAGTCGGCCTACCTCTTCGTGAAGATCTCCCGGGTGATGGGCAAGCTGAAGCTGGTCTTCACGCGCCTGCCCTTCACACACTGGTCCTTCTCTTTTATGGACGACCCCGTGATACTCTTTGAGGTGAAGTCTCAGTTTGAAGGGAGGCCCATGCCTCAGCTCACTTCCATCATAGTGAATCAGTTCAAGAAAGTAATTAAGCGCAAGCACACCTTACCCAATTATAAAATCAGGTGAGTTGTCCTGCGTCCTCAGCATTGCTTTGGGTGGTGTGCAGCAGAATTGGCATTTTGCTCTTAATGGGTACATTGCTTGTCTGTTGGCAGGAGCTTTCCTGAGAGGAAGGATCGTTTTCCATTTATAACAGGTGAAGCAGCCTTTGCACAGTGAGGTTGTTACATGCCCTCATCTGGGTGTAACTAAGTGGCAGAATTAATAAGAAAAGTTTGGGTATGTTGTCAGGTGTGTGACATTAGGACCATGATGTCCCTCTTTGGAAGAGATAGGAGGATGGCTCCATGGAGAGTGTGTGCTTTTGGGGTGTCCTTCCAAGCTTCTGCTGCTGGTGAGCCGCCAGGGCAACGCTTGTGGCTGATGCTTACCTCTAGAGGTAAGATGATTATTACTTAATATAAGAAAGGATAAGAGTTCACTGTCTAAGGAATATTTTTGAGATCCCGTGATACAGGCAGTCTGCTTCTTTTCTGGTCTGCTTAATTCCCTCAGTAATTTTGGAGGAGGTCTGAAAGTTAATAAGAGAACTATCACCACTGCTGTGGTAACTAAAACTTTGAAGGAGCTTCTGGGTTTTTGGTTTTGGTTGGTTTTTTTTTTATAGTATGTTTTCTTTTACAAATGCACACACTGCGCCACAGACTGCATTATATAGTGAATATAATGAAATGTGCACTGATACTTCTGTAGGAGAAGTGGCATGAGGCATATTTGTTTTGTTTCTATCCCCTGACAGGGATACTGAATGTCTCGCCACTGCTCAGGTACTGTGTTTCCTTTCTGTTTCGTCTTACCCCTCTTAGGGTACCATGTTTCCTTTCTCTTTTGTTTGTTCTTTTTGGCTTTTGTTATGTATTAAGTAAGGATTTTAGGTTTGTTTACAACATTCTTCTGCAATAAGCCTTTTCCTTGAAATTCATGAGAGATGAGTAACTGAAAATGCCTGTTTGAAATTTGAAGTGTAATTACCTTTGTAGTGGTATAATTTTGAAGACTTTTCAGCTGGTTCCTCTGCAATTGAATTTATAAGTGCTCTCATAAAAGTGGATTTTTAAAATATCCAAGATTTGGATAGCCCTGACAGGGCAATAAGTAGTTTTTTTGAGTAATGTAGTGGTTCTTTCAAGTTTTGAGGTACTGAACTGCTCTCCAGAAGAGAGCAGTCCCTGTACAGCAGGGAAGCTGTCACGGCAGGTTTGCTTCCATTCTCTCACTGTTTTGGAAAGTGTGAAGCTGTAAAGTGGAGAGGAGCCCGAAGGAGAGGTTGGGATAGCACAGTCGTCATGCAGAGTCAGCACTCTCAGCACACCTAGAAAGAACAAGTGAACTTTGCACTCCTAGACAAGTTTTTAGGGTTCCTGTACAACCTGTGATGGATGATGTGCTCCTCTCCTCCAGCAGATGAAGACAGACATCTTCACTTTGCCTCTGAGAGATGCACGTGGACAGTGAGGTGTTCTCATCATTTAGTTGGAGACAGTCAATTTTCCAGGTGTTTCTCAAACTTTCTGCCACCATAAAGAATGAATGAGGCATGTGTGGGGGACTGGAAGGGCAAATAAGGTAAGAAGCAGAGTGCAGAGCCTGAAACAGAAATGAGAAGTGTGATGATAGAAGGTAACTGACACTGATATATGAAGCATAAATAATTATAAAACTAAGAAGAATTAACAGTTAACTGAAAATGTTCTCTGTGGTTAAAGGAGTTGGGGATCCATGAATGCTTCAGAGGAAAATGCAATATCATAGCTGATTTTCCCACTAGATGGTGGGCTGGTAGCCTACTGTGTTCAGTGAGAGAGTGTCCAACTCTGCTGTGGTGCTTTTGACCTTTACATTTTATGCCATGTACTGAATGTATTATTCCAACCCCCCGTGTTGTGAAGGGGACACTAAGGCAGGACACAAAGCTCAATGCACATTAATGGAATTGTCCTAAGGAAGGAAGGTTGGCTCATTGGTGTCCCAGCTGTCCATAACATGGCATTTACAGCTTCAGGTGGGAACCTTGAGCTGTCCACAGGGGCCCAAGGTTTTGGGGAGCACAGACTAAAACTACGAATTCTTCCCCAGCGTGTCCAAGCTGAGTTTAGGCAGGTGAATCCCCAAACTTGGTAACAGCTGAGCAGTAACAGTACACTCTTAGGTGGTGGCAGAACTGAGAGTTCAGGTGTTGCTGAAAGCTGGTTTGGAAAATCAAGTCCCTTGCTGATAAGATGCAAAAGTGGGGCTTTAAATTGTAAGATTACATTGGATTTGGGATTATGGTATGCTAATGTATTTCTTAGCAAAGAATATCTAGGAGAAAGTCAGGAGTTTCACAACTGCTTAATAACCTCTTACCTTGCTTAAAGCTTAGAAGTTTCTCATCTACGTGGAATGTGATTATTCTCTCCCAGTTTTTCCTCTATTGCTTGTATGTCCTTAAGTACATAGTATTTGCTTCTATGCGTAGTTCAAAACGTTTTTGATGTCTCCCTACTCTTGCTCAAATAACTGTGTAAATAGAACTTTGAATAACAGTGATTGCAACTTTGTAAACAAAAGTATTTGGAGTGTGAGGAATTCTCTCTTCACTTTGCGGCTCTGTTGGCTTCCACGTTGAAGCCCGCAAAAGAGTTGTATCTTGTTTCAAGGTGTTAATTAGTATATAAAAATATGCCATATTCCTTGTCTTTTGTATTAGGCAGCTTCTAGAGGTTATTACTGGGTGCTGAATGGCATATGAAGAGAACTTTTGCTAGTAGTTGATTTTGAACATCCTATAACTAAGTTTGTGTTACAGATCCTGGCCTCCTCTGTTATTTAGTTACAAAATACTGTATTTAAAAAATGTGTATTCATATGTGCACTGTCTGTTGCTACAGCCAAATTACTACACAAGTACTTTGTAGTCTTTCCAGTTAGGTACAAAATTTATACAGCACAGCAGTGATGAGTGAGATCATATTTTGTATCATCCATTTCTACAGACTTTGTGTGATCTGCATAACTGTACCTTGAAAGTAGGGAGAGGCATCTTGCATTCCTGCTGCACTCCTAAAAGTCTATAGGGAGAGGCAGTGTAGCCTAGTAAGTGCATTTAAAGTTTGTCTAGCATTTTATACACGCTTTTCTCCATAAAAGCAATCGTCTTCTAATTGAAAAAGAAGGGTTGCGCTTTATGTCTAGACTAATAAGTAGTAATTTTTGTTTTACTCTAATAGCATGTAATCACTTTTCTCTCTCTCTTTAATAAATGTGTTTGTGTCTGACAAAAAACACCCTATTTTGTAGCTGCTCTGCTATTGAATGGGAATTGCTGTCTTGTGTAGTAGAATTTGAGGAAATCCCTGGATGTAAGGCTGTTGGTAAAATCCAGTGAATGTAGGCTTGGTGGTTTTTTTTTTTTTTTTGTCATCATTGATAAAGGATTTATTCAATTCTGTTGATAATAGCAATAGTTAAATTTTTGTATTTAATATTAATGTATTTTTTGCTTTATAATAGAAATGCAAACAGCTTTTCTGCAAACATTTTGGTAGGTCAGAGCAGTGTCTTGTTCAGATGTGGGAAAAACCTAATACAACCTTGTTTTCATGTAGGTTTCTTTTAGTAGACATGGGCAGTGAATGCTATTAGCACAAACTGGAGTTTATCTTGTGACCTGAGTCCAGCCTTTGGTTTTTCATTTTATGCACTCAAACAGTTCTTTAGTGCTATAGACTCTGTTCATGTTGGTTTTAACTTTTATCACGTCCTTTTAACAGTGGCTATTAAAGTGGTTAATAGGATTTAGAGGCACAGAGTAAGGACTATTTCAGGTGTCTGTCTCCTTGCTTGATGGTGCTGTTGCAGTAGTCGTGGGCTTATCTGTGTTAGTTCTCTAATGAGCTCTACCTTGCTCATTAACCTTTTATTAAGTTGCTTATGGTGACAACCTTGCTGTGCCCCCTCTCACCTCAGGCTTATCAGTACACTGATTATGCTGTGTCCAGCCTGTTCTTAATAGTTGGATGTATTTTTACTCTTTTGCACAGCTCTTGATCTTGCTTTTCAATTTTGGAAAGGTTTGGGTTTTGGATTCCTTCTAGGCAATAAAAATACACTTTGCCATAGTGAAGATACAAAGTGTATCTATAAAGTCCTTCTTCTGCCAGAATTTAACTTCCTGGTATTTCTTAAGCAATGATGTAAGAAAACCTGACAGGTGTGCCTTTTCCTTTTTTTTTTTTTTTTTTGTTTAAATTAAACACTCACAAGTTCATCCATTCAGATTCTAAGCAGACCAGGTGTTGCTTAAGCAGTGGGTCAGTTCTGTATATTTTAGGAATACTTTGTTACATTAAAAAACCCAACTATTTTGTATTGATACTAGTCTGCTCTGAGAAACTCTGTTTGCTTTATTTTAATGCATGCTACCCTAGAAGGGAATAACTTTCTTTTCTTTGTAAGTATTCTTATAAAGCATTGCTTCTACCATTTCTGTATTGGGTGTTTAGATGACCTCCTCTGGCTGCTTCAAACATGAATTAACCCCAGAACTGATCATTTGCAATATATTTAGTCATGTTAAATAGTTTTATGCTTTATTTGGAAGCTGGGGCTATATTGAATTTCTCTGGGAAGAACAATTAGACAAGCCTATTTTTATTTATCATTATAGAATGCAGTTTGAGCGTTACATAGTAGTTTCTTATTTTTGGCAAAACTTAAGCCTAGAAGTAATGTAAATAGCTATTGATTTGAAATGTATTTTACAATAGAAATTACTTCATAATGAGGAAATGGAGTATTGGGAAAAGTATAAAATAAAAAAAAGCATGTATTATTCATATGATGAGGCAGGCATACCAGAAATAACCAGATTTTGGGACTGTGATCTTGTCTTTGCTTCAGAGACCTTCCTCTGTAGCTGCTGCAAAAGGAGGGTTTTTCTTTTTCAGGGGATTTCTACAGTAGTTGATAGGAATCTCTCACTAGTTAAATCTGTAAGACACTCCTGTTTGAAGTTCTCATTCCTACTGCTGCTGATAGGAAAGAAGGGTGGTTTGTTTGTTGGTTCTATTTATTGGGTTTTTTAATGCCTTGCCCATTTTAGGTACACAAATCATCTACTGTACAAAAGCATTAAAAAAACCCTCCAGGATCTGAGTCCTTTTCTGCTCTGCAAAAATTGATGGTAAAGCAGCACTGTGATTTTCACACTGTCCCAGAGATACTGCCCTGAATGATGCCAGCACAAGCTACTCTGCTTATGGCAAAGTGGTGATAATTTCACTCAGTAGATCTGTCTGTAGTCAGTAGTTCCATGCTTGGAAGATGATCTTAATAGTGCACAAGCAGTTTTTCTTTGTCTTACAGGAATTGGATAAATGCGTCTATAGGCAACCTGACACACAATGAACACAAGCAAATCTCATAACAGGAAATATTTTCAATTTTTTTTCAAGGGTGCTACATGTAGAAGGAAGATTTTGGCAGAGCTTTTTACTGTTTTTTTTTAGTAGGGCTCTATCTCAGGCATAGATAATTTCTGGAGGGTCACTAAGTACAAGTTTCTTAAGATTGTATGAAATTATATGGTACACTGGCTGTATGTAAATCTTACGTAGCTAGCAAGTTCAAATCCATTGGTTCTAAGGGTTTTGAAACATTTTTAGTCATCTTCCCCAACTCCAGCACTTCAGGAGTTTTCACACTGGAAATTCTGAATTCTGAAAGAATGCCAATTTGAAACTTGCTCGTAATAAAGTCAGAAGTAATGAGTGACCAGTTACATGCCAGACATTTCCCAGCATACAGGTGGCATTCTTTTCAGCTTAAGAGTGAGCCTTTTTCTGTGCTTAGTCAACCAATTTTGTATTTTCCTTTTTTACCTACAAGGGTGAGGAACTAACACATCACTGACTTGAGATGGATTAGTGAAAAAATTGGGAGACCAGAGGTATGGGGCAAAAAGAAAATCTCAGTTGGAGGGAGTTGGATGAAGATACAGGATAAAGGAATACATTTTGGTCATTAGTATCTGCCTTTCTGCAGATAGAAATCCAATAGGCATAACTGGTCTGACATGGAAGTAGGACCTCTTCCAACTTTTCTTCCTTGCACCAGTATATAAAACACTGTACAATAATACTGTAAAGAAAATTGCCTCATTTAATCCTTTGCTGGTTTGTATTAGAAGTTACTTGATCTTAGTTCTGCAGTGAACTTTCATGTGGATAGTGAATAAAGACTCTGAAAAATCTGCTAAGATTTATTTAGTACTTGATGGTGTTTTGCATGCACCAGCATTGAGACCACATTTCTGTTCATCTGGACTCTGACCTTGAGCTGATCATGCTGCTCAGTGAACACAAGTATGGATCTTTTTATTCAGTTGTCCTAATTTGTGTTGCTTTCAATGCATTTAAACAAGCAGTAGTAATGTTTATTTTTTTAAGGGGAACTTATTTCAAAATGTAGATCATATAGAAGCTAATCACTTTGATGAACTGTAGGCACCTAAGTAATGTGTGGATTTGGTTCTGAGCCTGTCTGTTGGAGCAGAGAGGTGTTTTCAGGCTCTGGAATTGGGCTATTCTGAACCATCTCCTACAGGCTGTATTATGATTTTTAGACTCTGTGATAGACAGTATGGTTAATGTTCCCCGCTTGTCACATGGAACTAAACACTGGGTTTTCCTGAAGGAGATTAATTCAAGGAAAAGGACACAGAATTTGTCTGTGAAGGTGTAGCTAATACAGCTCTCAGTAGCTCATTAGATGTAAAAATGCAGGAGGCTTTTTTGTGAAACCTATTTATATATATTAAACTCATGAAACAGTTAATCTTTTATTGGCAAATGGCACTTGATCAGAAAGCTCTTAAAAGCAGCCTGGGTAAAGACAGTGGGTTTTAGTGGGGTAGAGCAGTGCAGTGCTGGTGAAGCTCAGCCTCAAGCTGCTGCATTCACTCTTGCAGCTGGTCCTTTCATGTTCTGGCTTTCTGTGGGAAACTGCTTATTCTGCATTCCTGCAGAGATGGCCTAAAGTCACCCAATCTGCTCCTGTGTTTGCAGTTCACGTTTACACTTGTTTGATTTAAAACTGTTTGAACATTTGGGTATTCTTGATATTATTTTTTCTTTAGAGTGTAGTAAAAGACTTTAAATGTAACACTTCTTCTAGAATTATAAGCTTTATTTTCTAAACTGAGTATGGAAAGAAATTAGCAACCCACATAGGTAGGTTACATTATTAGACAATTTGTGTCACCCCAGTCTGTTAAAATCCCTGAATTGTGGAACTACAAAAAACTTTAGGCGATGATCTCAAACCATCTTTTCATCCAGAAAAAAAGCAATGATCCAATGTGATGATGAAGATTCCTACACCTGCCCAAAATCATTTGGGTACATCTGATTCCCTAAGCACCCTTCCTTCTGGAAGGACTCCTACCCTTGTGGAGTCCTGCCTGAATTAAGTCCTCTCAGGACTGTTTCATGTAGGAGCCAGCTGGCGGCTGGCAGTGTTTTCGACCTGTCTGTGGCCAAACACAGCTCTGCAAACTGCCAGGAGATGCTCAGTGTAGCAGAGAATAAAAGAAAGAGAGGGAAAACCTTACATTTTGTGAGGTAAAAAACCTCAGAAATTATGTTCAACCCTGAGTTGAGCTCTGGAGAGCTGCTTGGTTTGGTATTTTTTTTTTTCCCTGCTAGCTGCTCTAAGTCATTTTAGCCTTAAAGCTATTGGGTACAACACTACCTTCATAACATCTTGATTCTGCTGTTCAGTGCTGGAGCTCAGCAGAATGGCTGAACAGCAGTGTCCCCAGCCCTCTCCATTAAAGCTGCTTCATGAGGAATTCTACTACAACAATACAGTTCACACATTTTTGAAGGCTTCTCAGATGTCATAAAGCTCTGTCTGAAATAGAGTGTATTACAGTGATCAGCCAGTGATAGTTAATCAGACTGTTACACTCAAAGGCAGTAATTAATTGCCAGATATGACTAGCATAAAATTAAGTTAGGATAATCATTTGGGAATTAATTTTTTGGCAGTTTTTTGTTGCTCTGGCTGAAAAACTTACAGGGACACTTTGAGATGTAAATTCAAAACCATTATTTCTTACTTTCTGTCTTTTAAAAATTATCTGATATCTAATGGAAATCATAACACTTTTATACTTTGTTCCTGACTTCTTTACTGAGACCTAATGCTAAGCAGATATTTTCCTGTGTCAATGTCAATGGCTGTGAAAAATGCTCACTCAGAAGCAAATGTGTACAAATATTAAAATATACTTTTGTAATGGCATTAAGTACAAGATTATGTGGTGTTTGCCAGTGAAATGAAGATAGTAATACTGGTAGTAACTACTACCACATATGTAAAATGCTTTAAATTATACTTAAACCTCTGAAAAATATCCTGTCACATAGGTTTTATATGTAGTATATTAAAGAAAACCCATTGAGTCGTAGAAATCAAAATGGACCTTTTCATGAATGTCACTTGTGTTCCTTTTTTTTTAAACCATTATTAAACCATTATTCCTGTTTGCCTGAGCTCAAATAGGAAGAGTAAGAATGGAAGATCCCAGTCTGGTGGTGGCATGGCCCTGGGCTTCCTGATGGTGTTTGGATCATCTCTGAAGGATCTGGCTTGGTGAATAGTTCCTAAGTAATTAACCAGGGGAAATGGCTCCAGAAACTTCAACAGTTGTGTGCTTTTTTTGTTGGTTGTTTTTGTTTTTTGTTTTTTTTTGGTTTTTTCTTAAGAATAACCACATACTTGCTAACAAAATTTGATGCAATATGTTAGAAGAAACAAAACAAGCCTAATGTTTCCAAGCAAAGAGCCCAGTGAATTAGAAAGGGAGGTGGGGTGGGAACAGCAGTGTTAGGCAGTGGTATTGTTCTAAAACAATTCTGCAAAAACTCAGATGGTTTTTTCTTTTCCTCTGTTCCTCTGAATGAAGGGCAAATTAGAGAAAGTATCCAAATTCATAATTTGAGCAGCTGCTTCTATTAAATGTAATCACAAGTCTTAAGTGTAACGTGCCATGAGTGATGCAGGATTTGGAAAGTGCAGGAATCCTTCCTGTTAATTAACCTCACAAACCCTTCCTGTGTTTGATTGTCATCAGTGGTGCCACAGGTCATGTTCAGACTGAGCTTCTGTGTTACTTGATCCTGTTTACGGTGTGGGTCTATTAATAAAATGCTGTGACTTGCCTGCGGTGTCACCTTTGCTTGGGGGACAGCTGGCAAGTACATGGCCATGGCGTGTCCCTGGGTCCATTTGTGCCCTCCCCACCACTGCAGCCCTTGAGTTCTCTGCAAACCAGGCCCATAATGACTGCTGCTCACAGCTTCAGGGTGAGCTGTCAGTTGTCTCAGCTTTGAAAATGCTACTGCTAAGCCTGGGCTTCCAGGCTGTGAATTGGAGCATCTTCTGTCTTGTCAGAAGTGACTCGATAAATGTAGATTGAGGAGAAGCTTTTGCAGTTTGAGCATTTTTAAAACTAACTCGAGGAGTGAGGATAAACCTTGGGAAGCTCTCTTGCCTAGAATTCACAGTAGATACAAATATTTTTTCACTTTTGGTTTACAGCTGTCAGAGGCTGCCTTCAGCAGTGAGACAGTTGTTTTCTGTCTAAGCAGCCTAAGAGATGTCACTTTATTTCACATGAATATAGGCTAGGGTTTAGAGCAGAGGATTAAAACTCTTCAGCTCAACGGGTGAGTCATGTTCAGAGCTTAGACTTCTCATAGAACATCATCATCTTTTTATCATCTGCTCTAACCAGGGTTGCAGACAGGTGATGTTTGTAGACACTCGAGACTCCTTTATGGGAGAGCATTCTGCTGAAGTGAGCAAAACTGAATGTTTGCCTAGCATCAGTCTCTGGGACCAACCTCTAATCCAGCTGGCTGAAGGTAGAGTTTTGGGATGGCTTGGGTTTTATTTGCTTTTTTGTGTGTGTGCTTTTTATTTTTTGTTATTTTTTTCCTGCTGCTGTTTTCCTTGAATGCCTAAAAGCTGGTTGCTAAACCACACCTACTTCCCTTTCAACTCTATGTGAACATAAGCACATTCTGTATTTTCTGTCCCATTTGGAGGAAAGCCACAACAATTCAGGCTTTTTGGTTAGACAGGGAAATTTTGTCTTCATCCTGTGTGAACTACAGCAGAATTTTCATCCCTTAATTTGAATCAACAGAACCTGAAAACGTAGGGATCAAACAGGCATTGACTACGTTGAGTTAACAAAGCTGTTTCAGTATTTTTGGAATTTAGAATTTGGGAAGCTAGTGTTCCTGAAATGCAAAAAAAGTATGCACATGGTCAAGTTGATCTGCTTTGTGCTTATAAGAAAGAAGTTTTGGTAAGATTTTTTTACCTGTGGCTATTCCAATACAGGCAGTAAAACCATATCATTGAGACTGTCCATGTTGTATTTGCAATTTCTGTCATATAAGCAGGAAGAAATCTGATGTTTTTTGAAGAAGCTACTAGACTGTTTGCATTTATTCTTTTATTTGTTCTTGTGGAAGTCAAGAACAAATTGAAGTTTGAGAAGTGTGTTGTCTCAAATGTATGATTCAAGATATACCTCAGAATTACTGAGAAGAAAGAAGACTATTTTAAGAATCTGGAAATGTGTGAAACTTCTTTGAAGAAAAAAAAGACTAGTAAATCCTTGCCTTTTTTTTTTCTTTTGAGGTCTTGGTTTAAAAAAAAAGGGACTATTCATATATTGAGACCTTGTGTGTATGAGCCTCCTACATGTGTGTGGCAGAATATCCTGTAAGACAGTGGGTGGATTACTAGATCTGATTTGCAGTTTACCATAAAACTTCCTAGAAAATAAACACCATCATATTGGAGTGGTTTTTTCAGGCTGCTTGTAAGTCAGATTTTCATGGCTGTGAGTAAAGCTGAAATTAGTCTTATTTGTTACAGAAATCTACTTTAATTTGAATTGTTGAAGTCCCTGAGTGTGAATACTGATACAGTTCAGCATTATTCCTTGAGAAATTAGTGGAAGCTGGAGAATTGCTTTTGTAAAATCTATCGAGAAACCAGTACTGCTACTATTTTTTTGTTCAAAATAAGGATAAACTGCATTTTTATATCTTCAGTGTGAAGAACCATATAAGCTGTTTACATTATAATACTTGATGAGTGTAAATGTTAGCTGATAAGCACTTTTGAAATCTTATTAAGGTGATCATGTCATTTTGGGAGTGGATTGTAATATTTTAGAATTTTTGTAGAAGTAAAACTTCATCTCAAATTACATGCAGTGTAAGAATAAAGGACTTCTTTATATCTTAAAATATCTGGTCTCAATCCCTCTTTGAAATTTACATGCTTTACCAGTGCCTGACTTGCGTTTCTGTGACTCGGGTGAAAAACACAATCTAAAAACGACTCAATTCTGTTGTGTAGTTAGTTGAACCTTTTCAGTCCCCAAACTGAAAATAAATCCAGCAGTTATTCTTTCAACAGTATTTTAGATACAAGAATCTTCACATACAGTAGCGCTTGCAAAATTGAAATCTTCTAAACACAGTCTCTCTTTAGATTGTGATCGAATTTTGCTCAACATTCTAGATGAAAATTAAGACTTGCAATGCATTCAAAGTAGCTTTATGGGGAAGATGCTTGCATTTTTGTTTGATTGGTTCTTCTGAGGTTTAAAATCCTTTTGCTCTGTATTAAAATTCAAATGTTCAGTTAATGTAACTTAAAAATTCCCAAACCTGAAAATGTTTAATCTTTATGTCAATAGAGTAGTGCTGGAATTCATATAATATAAGTGTTTAATGGGATCTTAAACTGATATTCAATAATTTTAAACACTGTTTTAGATACCAAATTTCTTTTATAAAGCCAGATAATAATTTAAAACTTTTCCTATAACTTATTCTAGAAAAATATTCTTACTTCTTAGCAAAAGCTCTACAAAATCCCACCTCCTCCTGCACTTAGAAATGATACTATAAGACTTTCTACTTCGTCAAATAGAAGATGGAATATGAGAACTTTTGAATTTTGTTTCTGGCTCTGTTTAGCTCTGAACAATTGTTGGTTTTTTTACTGTGATTCTAGATAGTCTTAACTGATGCAATGAGCAGACACAGAAGCATATGGTTATCATACCAGATAAATCAATTTTTTTTTAGTTCTCAGTAGATTTCCTCATACAACTAAAAATATTGTTAAGTAGGTACTGAGGTGAGCAGTTAATTTGGGGATTATGTTAATTAAACTAAAGTATAAAAGACTTCTGTCCTCTTTTCTGTTAAAAGTTGGCTAAAGGACCACAAAACAATCATCACAGAATAGTGAATTTAAATTTAAGGGAATATAGGTCAGACATCTTTAAAATTAAATCACCAAATCCAGACTTGTTCCAAGTAGATGAGTTCTGCCTCCCAGAACTGCCAGCTGGAAGGGAGAATTCTCCCCATTCCGGAGCTGAAAACACTCAAAATGAAGGGAAGAAGCATGATGTGCTCAGGGTTTTTCTGGATACACTTTTGATCTAGACTTAGAGGGAGGTGGTGGTGAGAGGGAATGAGCCACTGAAGAGCAAATGAGCCACTGAAGTGACTCTAAAGTCTGGCATGAGGGGAGTGTAGAAGTCCTTCACATCAAGGAGACATTGCCTGCAGTGCCTGGAAACATTTTTGCTGTGCTTTGTGTATGGAGGAGCTTAGTACTGTGCTATTTTAGTGTCTACCTTTAATCCTATATATTAATTCAGCAACTTTATCTTAATTACTTTCAGTGTAATCATCTGACTAAGTCCTCGTGTGAAGGAGGAATTTTTGCTGTTTGTATCTTGCAATATTTGTTAATAAACACTCACTACGCTACAGCTTCTTTTAAATATTGTTTCTGTAGGGTTGGGTTTTTTTGATTTGCTAAAATGTCACATGAAGTTTGATTGATGGATATTCCTCTTCATATTAATGCTAAGTTTTAGCTAGCTTTTTCTTATTAGTGTGCTGTCTGAATTTCAGACCTTTGGGCAAATAAGATGAGTTTATGGAAGGACTCTGGTAAATTTGAAAATTCACTGTAAGCATTTAATATAAAGCATTTTTAAAGACTTTCTGCAGAGAGAGCATCCATTGCTGGCCTGCTGCAGTCCTGCCAAACAGAAGGAGAGCGATGATGGCTCTGTAAGAACATGTGCCCTGCTTCTAAAAGGTGGGGAAGTTCACAGGCTTTTGCTACCACGGGGAAAAAGATGGGAGAGCCTGTGATGCCTGACCGTGTTGGGAGCATGGATTTCCTGTGTGTGGTTTTACAACATGAGGGAATGGTCCCACCCTGTTACCAGCAGTCCCCATCTGAGTCTGTATTAGTTCACCAATTCCCAGTGGGAAAGTCTTTCCAAATAAATAGTGTTGTCTTGTACTTAAATATTCTGACAACCGCTCAATTCCCTAGTATGTAATTGAAATCTACAGGAAATAGTAATTTGTCCAATGTTTAATTTTGGAAATGCACAAACTCTCTGTAAATTAAATAGATAAGTGCTGTGATATAAATTTGGAAGGCTTCAGAGCAGCACTAAAACATTAAAAATGCATTTAATGAGAGATGTTGAGCTCTTTGTACATTGCTAGTGCCAATGGAAATAGGTGATGTGTTCCTTTTTTTGGCTAGTGATTTAGCAATTTAGTTGTGATAAGAATGTGAGCATAAGTGCTTGTTGAAAATTAAACATGATGTTGAGACTGCCTTTTAATCCTATATTTGTAGAAAATTTAAGTAGTGCTGCACAAAGTCCCCCATGCACTGCTAAGTGTTTTATATATTAATGTATATAACTGTATTGGTATTTTAGAATTAATTCCTCTTTAATTCATTGTTGTATAAATTTAAAAAAAGGATTTTGAAAATAGAAATCAAAATTACATAAACATTGTCTTAATCTAGCAAGGAAAATAGCTTTTTCTGGGGATTGTTTCATTATTCTGTGCTGCAGCAAAGGCTTGCAGTGTATGTTGTACTAACATTGTTCTGAAGTCACTTGAGGATGATGTTTTTAGTTTGGATGTGTAGGTGGATATGTCTGCATCCTTACTGGAATGTTTCAGTCTGCTATTTTGCTTTTCTGTTCTTACTTTTAGCATATAAAATAGATTTGTTCAAGTTTCTGTTCTTGTAAATAGCCTGCAGGATGTGTGCATAAGTAAGTGAAAGACCTTCGAAATACCAACACTTTTAAGCAAGGTATTTGCAGAAATTGGGAGAGCTAATGGTAACCCACTGAATCCTCTTTTTTCCCTGCCAGAAATCTTGTTTCAGTAAATCACTGAAGCTCAGAATGGTTGTTGTTAGTTTGAAGCTCCCATGGAA
The DNA here is from genome assembly GCA_013399945.1 of Ploceus nigricollis. NCBI lineage: Eukaryota > Metazoa > Chordata > Aves > Passeriformes > Ploceidae > Ploceus > Ploceus nigricollis. The sequence continues at coordinate 55,725 of VXBC01003605.1, read as the reverse complement.
AACTATCTTTATAATAGATTTGGGAGCATGCGTATTGGCAGTTGCTGGTACTAACTGAAAAGCAGTTTATTAGTGCTTAAAAATCCTCAAACCTACAAGTAGGTATTCACTCAAAACTTATTATTATTTTCCAGTGTGCTTGCCTAACTCATCCTTTTCTGCCTAACAAAATCCAAGCTGAGTCTGTATTTTGAGGGGTAAAATAATTCCTAACAGGAGCAGGGTACCCTTGCTTGTGCTTAAAGTGAGAAACGTGAGGTGGGTCTGAGTGGGGAGGTGACCAGGCCCTGAAGTGGGACGAAGTTATGCAGAATGGAAACAGTGGGGTCATCTTGGTGGCTTTTCCCCTACCCTTGTGATGCTTCCTGTTACTTTAGTAATTCAAGGACTATAAAGGAAGATTGTGAGTAAAGTACCAGATCAGTCAGTACTTGAACAAGGCATATTTTGAGTTAGTTTTTTGTGGTATATTCATAAACCTAAACCGTGGCCAGAGTGATTTAATAGCCTCATCTTTTTAATGCACAAGACTTTAAAAAAAGTATTAAAAACTGAGTATTTTTAGGCAACATATTTCAAAATGGTTTTCTTTATGAAGGAGTTAATGAGGGAGAAACTTGGAACCAAATTAAAGTTAGAAGTTGAATTGGATTTCAGGAAAATAGCTGGAGTGTTGAGTTGTGTTTATTCACAAAGAGAACAAAAGAAATTACTTTCTCATGGCTCTGTATGAGGCTGTTGCTCGTACAGAACCAAAGTGTCTGGAATCAGAGCATGGAGCTCCCTCCCAAAGTGTGTGCTGACAGTTAAAGGATGCTTAATTATTTATTTGAGTTTCTGAAACTCTTCAGTTCAGCTCCATGTGACTGTTTCCTGAACATATTGTGATCTCCGAATGTGACAAGCAGATGCCTCTGATGGTTGAGCAAACAGTGCTTATGAAAGAGTTCTTTCTCATGAAATGGCAGAGCCATCCTGTGCTGCTCCTTTCCTGCTATTTGTGAGTCTCCACACAAATAATTGCTGGGAGGCTGCATCAGTGACAGAGGATGGAAACCATGGCACAAGGCAGTGCTGGGAGATGAGAGCAATAAATAAAGACAGAAAGAAGGAATACCCTGTAAGAAGTTTTTTTTTTTCAAAAACTTTAGCACAGATGCTGTGATATCATCCTTTGTGCAGGGTTGTGGCCCTTGCTATGTTGTTGGGATTGCCTGTGTGTCAGCCATGTGATGGGGCTGCAGCTGTGCAGCCTCTCCCCCTCCTTCCCTCCCTCAGATCAGGGCTGTGTCCAATACCAGAGCACTATCACTTAAAAATGAAATTGGTATTTATAACTCAGCATTTTCTTATCAAAGAGAGAGAATTATGTGGTGAGATAGTTGTTTTGCACATGTTATCTTGAACATGAACTGCTTTTCCTGTGAATCACATGCTGCAGTGGGGGAAATAAAGCTCAAGGGCAAATGTTTAGGATACCTGTATCTTTATTTTTATTCAAGAAGACTGGCTAAGAAGAGCCACTTAAAGTTTTTTACAAAGTGAGAGAAGAATCAATCTGTGTACCTAAAGTGAACTGTTCATTAGGGTGCACCAACAGTGCTGCCATAAGTTTAAGCTTTAGGATCATAGCGCATTTTCATCTTTCTATGCTGTGATGTTTATGCAGATAAACTTAAAGACCTGGTAAGATATTTACTGCAGTAGGACTCTTGTGTTAAATCATGTTTGCAATCATAAAAATATCATGTGATTTTTACCAGCTTCCCACTTCCTAAAAGTTATCTGTGCTAGTAAATGTAACTCAGTCCATTCCTGTGAAGCAATTTTTGTTTGTATTGCCCAATCTGCTGCATTCAAAAAGCTTTAGTAGCTCCTACTCATTCCTTTTGACCAATGAATAGTAGGAATGGCAGTATTTCTCTTTTTAAAAAGTGTTAAAGATTCATTATTGTCTTGTTACCTTTTCTATATTTTTGTATGTTCATGTTGTGTAATGTGAATTAAGAAGTTTCTTCTTTGTTTTTCAGGTTCAAGCCATTTTTTCCATGTCAAGTATTGCCAGCTGATGAATATGAAGATCGAGACCTCTGTATACAGGATTTTCTGTTGACAGAAGGTCGACTGAAGGTCACATTAATTGAATGTACAAGGTATATTTTTGTGCACTTTTGTTCATTCTTGACTAAGCAAGGACCTGTGTTTCCTCAGTTTGTAGTAATTATAGTTGTAGGTCAGTTCTGATTTGCAAAGTGGCAGCTTTGGTGTTATGATTGCACTCTAACCACAAAATGTACTTTTCTTGAAGTAAAAATGAACAAATGAAAGTTGCTGTTACTTTCTTGAGGTACTTCAGGTTTGTGTGGGAGCAAGCCTTTGCCTTTCTGAATTTTGCCAGGTTACAAGCTGATCTGTGCCTCCTCTTATTTGCTCGATTTGCTTTTCTGCCATACCAGATTATGGGTCTCTATCCAGGACAATATAAATGTTGTAATTATGTTACTATATTATGTAACCAAAAGGACATAGTCGTTTCACTCAGTCTTACTTAGATAAATCCAAATCACTTTTATAAGACATTATTTATTGTCTTGGTCTTGAACAAATAATGGAAAGAAATAACATCTATTTCCTTCATTCGTTGAAGAGAATATTATTCTCTTCAAAGCTGGAGAAAAGGTGTGTGGGCTCTTGGTTTGTTGGGGGTTTTTTGCCAGGTCTCTTGGTTTATGTTAGATCTTATCCAAGTAGTGCTAAGGCTTTGATCTAGTCATGTGCAGTTCTACTCTTTATGAACCTAACTGCTTTGCAGAAAGACTCTTTTTTTAACCTGTTCTTTTCATTGCCTGTATTCCCATATCAACTCCTCTTTGCACTTTTTTTCTGTAGCACTGTACAACATTTGAGCTGTATTTGCTCTACTAATGTAGTTTATTAGTGGTCAGGATTTCCTGAAGATATTCTTCTGCTTCTAAGGGTTCTGTGGTGGCAGCAGTGGTTATGTTTTTTGTGATGAAATTCTTGCTTACCTGTCTCCCTATCTTTGTGGTGTTTCCTATGGGTAATCCAAGGATGCTAAATAACTGTCTGCATTCCTTGGCCACCAGGAGCATTTCCCCTTTGACTGTACTGAGTAAGGGAGCTCTGACCTCTCTTCATAGCAATTCTCCAATTTCAGCCCAGTGGTGCATTTGTTTTTATCATGAGGACCAAAATGACCACCTTGCACTGTGTACAGTTGTTCTTGGTTTGGGAAGTAATCTTTTAAATGTTGTCTTTCCTGAACCTGAAACACTGTGCAGCATCAACTCATGAGTTTCTTTGCACTGAGAACTCAGATTGCTCAGTCTGACATCCTTCTGAACTCTCAGTATTTTCAGCTGTCACAGATGCTTATCAGATGGCTGGGAGAGGATGCAGTTGCTGATTTGTCAGGTCTGACATAATCCAAGTGTTTTATGCAGCTTGAAATTTTTCAGCACTTGGAAATTGTCTCAACAGACACTTCTCAGCCAAGATGTCTGACTGTTGGACCCACAGTAATTCCTCAGATCTTCCAGTTGTCCCATTCTTTTTTTGAACTAAACAGCTACAACTGCTGTCCATAGAGCATAAACAAATACTCTTGTTTAATTTGCATCTGAAGGTATTGATGAGGTCGGGAGAGAAATAGAGAATTTTGGTAGTGAAAGAAGAAACATACACTATATACACAAAAGTAACGGTGGTCAAATTTCCCTTTTTCATCAGCCCTCTGTGAGTGCTGCGAAGGTTGGCTGGGCCAATTCCCAGTGCAGCACTGTGTGCTCACACCCAGGGCTTTTGCACTTACATCTGCCATAGGGATCTGAGCATTTTTCATTCTCTCATTCTCATTCCAGAATGAAGGATCACTTTAATTTCTATGTGGTTTTCAGTTTTCCTCAGTGCCCCCAGAAGGTTTTATATTTTCTCACTACAGTAGATGATCTTTGACTTCTCTACAGAATTTGGAAGTAGAATTCTTCCATCTAGTCAGGTAATAAGAGTTCTGCTGCTTCTCCCATTTAAGTCTAGACATCAGTGGTGAAACTGTAGTGGTAAAATGTTTAGCAAACTTTTTCTGTTATAAATGGCTTGTTTAATTAAATTATACTCTTCACATGACCAAATACTTGCACTTTTCACACTTCTTTTCTAATTGAAGGCTTGACCATAGCAATTTTCTGCTGTTATGCTGTGGAAAGAAAAATTAAATTTGCTCATAAATTAATTAAAGGATGGAAACTTTGGTGTAAAGAAATAATAAGGAGTATATCTGGCAAGTCTTTATCTGACCTGTACAAAAAATTCAAGTTTTCAAAAAGTACAATGCCCTCAAAGAACTTAATTGTTGCAAAAAGTGCTGTTATCTGTCATTATCTTAAAACTTTTAAGGAAAAGGGAAAAACAAAGCAACATTCTGTTAAATTTTGGCTTTGTTTCTTTTTAATCAAGAAACACTGTGAAAAAAGTAACAAAGGTAATAAACTCTGATTTTATTAGGCAAGAATACACTTCCAAAACTGTGCCATAAAGTGGGCAGTTTTCAATCTGTAGGACATAGATATCTCTTTAATATATAGTCATATATAATAATGTCAGTCTTTATGTGCAGCACCTTTCTTTGCATATTAATGGAGATACTGTTCAAACAAAAATTTTCTTAGGGTAGCAGAAGTTAAAATTTTGCCTTTGCCTTTCTGAAATTGGAAATTGAGCTCTAAACTTCCAGCACGAAGAGCTGTTTAAAATTTAAATGTGTAGTTTGGCTGTCTTGTAATGTGTTTGTTCACCTTACAGCAGGTTAGGAGGTGCTGTTAACCTGCTGTAAGGTGAAATCTCAATATGGCTCTTTGTTTTGCTTGTGGCTTACATTGCAGTTCTGGCTAAAAATTGTTCTATTCCTGTTTTGAGCTATCTCATGTGCTTGTTTTTCTATCCAGTACAGCAAAACAGCTCCTGTGCTGATATTTTAGAGGGGCCACAAGTGCCCCTGAACAATTCCCTAAGAGTGTGGCTAAGTGAGCAGAAGCAAACTTGAAAGCTGTCACAGTCAGAGAGGTGTTTACCCTTGGGTTGTCTTAATTTTACCAGTTCTGATTATTGGTGAAAGTTGTCTTTAATAGCTTTACTTAATTTTCAAAGGATGTTTACTACAAATCTCCACATCTGAAAGATGAGACATTTTTTGATTATAAATATTTAACCTAGAAACATTATTTAACAATGTTAAGATGAACAGAGAAAATTGACATGTTTTTCTGACAGCTTGCATCTGTATCATCTAAAGAGTTGTATAACACATCACAATCACAAATAAGATACTTGGGATGAAAGCTTAGAAACTGTTCTTGTCAAATGTATATAGGAAGTTCAGGCGGGAGTTAAAATCTAACAGTGCTTTTGAATGAGTAAGGTTTGTTTGAAGTTTTTAATCCAAAAAATTTATCTGCTTCCAGCTACTGTGAGATAAGCTGTGAACAACTTGATTGCTGTTCTATAGCTTAAAGTTTATAGTCTGTTTTTTTTTTTCCTAGTACTAATACCTGTCTGAAAAGCTTTGTAGCCTTCTGGAATAGGGTATCATGCATGAAGAACTACTCTTTGTTATAAATGTTACAAAAATCATAGATAAGAGGCTCCCATATTTAGTGAAATACAAATATAAGCAGTAGTAAACTGACTTTAATCTACAGTAGCACTCTCTTAAACCAACAAGAGCTTCACATTGTGATGTTTAGGACTAAAGTGGAAGACTCTGGTGCAACTCTATTGTTGCTCTTCTTAAAATAAAATAAAACAAAAGCCCTTTATGGGAAAATGCCAATTTAACAATTTATTTAAAAACAAAAAGAACAACACTGTAGGAAAAAAAGTCAACTCAAAAAAAACCCCTTAGCTAAAAATTCTGTTATATTTTATATTTTTGGAGTTCTTCCACTAGAGGGTGGCAGTGTCTTTCCTTTGGTGTAAGGCTATGCCTGTGCAATCTGTTCTCTCTGGACTTCTATGTATACACATTGGTAATAATAGCATATAGATGAAGAATAGGGAATTTAATATGATATCTGGGATATATGTAATGGTATTACAGTTCTTACCATAGGCTTTTCTATTTCAGGTTACTGGTGTTTGGATCCTATGAAAGAGAAGCAAATGTTCATTGCACAATGGAGCTGAGCAGTAATGTTTGGGAAGAAAGATCAAGAAGTTCTATTAAAACGGTAAAAAAAAAAGTGTCATCTTTGCATATTGCACTTTGTCCTATGCACTTGATACATTGTCTAGACAGTGTGTTTTTAGGCAATCAAATGGGTGGATAACAGAAAAAGCCAAACCCAAAACATAGCGCACCAGTTATTTACTTTTTAGTCCACTGGCAAATTACCATGTATGGATAGCATCACGTTCAGTTCTCACAGCTGTGCTTGAAACTGTACCTGGTTTGAATATACTGCCAGCTGTCCAGCTGCATTAAAACAAATAGTGGAAAATACACATTTTATAGTCCTGTTATGTTTGGGTGGGGCAGTGTTTAGAAAGCAGTGAGTAAGATTCACCTGTCTTTGCCTGGCCAGTATTGTAAAGTAGTGTTTTACTAATTACTGCACTTGATAACAGGAGTTTAGCAGCATACAGCCTGCAGATTGTCTGCCTATTTTTTGTGTCTGAGGGTGAGAATGACCTTTTTCTATTTCTTCAAAGAAGAGGCGTGATGTATGAAAGAGCTTTTCAGTTTTACATTAGAGGGATATTGTGTTAGTAATCAAATTGAATTGGGCTTGTGCTGAGCATTAAGTAGTGTGCTTGTTGAAGAAGACCCCCCAAAGCTTTAAAAAGACTTCATGTTAACAGTTGGTTTCATGTAAAGAAATCACTGGAACAAAAACCCCTGTCCTGGATTTTACCCTCTGCTGAGTGCCCCTAACTTAAGCCTTTGCCTTTGTTACATCTGACTGGAGCTGTGTTTGGAGACCAGCATCGTTTTCCACTGGAGCAGCAAGAATCCAGAATTTCAACATCTCATTCAGTTTTCCACCATTAAATTCCACTTTGCATTGAATCTAAAATCCTTGTAGCAAACACTGTGATACTTGTTTTCAGCTTACTGTATATTATGTTTTGCCAAAAAGGGAGTATGGCTGAGCAACAGCTATGTATGAAAACATGCAGGGATCTGCAGGGTTGATGCTCTGGCAGTGAAGGTGGCAATGCATTGATTTACCAGTGCACTCCTCTAGACAAATCAGCATGTGATTGTTTTTAGAGGTTGAGTAGCAGTGTTAGAACACATTGTTTTACTCTCTAACAACAGAAGAGGAAAAACGCTCTGCAGACACTGTGGCACTGATGCGTTTGTGACAGCAGATGGCAGTAGGAGTAAACGAGTGAGGGTGGAATGGCTTCTTTTAAAACTATGGAAAAGTACGCACGGAGCGGCTCTCAAAAACTCATCTTCTGTGTCAGTATCTAAAGTGAAATGGCAGATTTTTAAATGAAATGGCAGTTTTGAAAAGTGTCCTAAGTTTTTGGAAATCTGGCCCGCAATGTATGGAGGGTTTTCTTGCAACCATGGTGCAGTCCTTCATTAAGTGTATTCAAACACTGCCAGAGCAGAGACTCCTTCCTTTGGGTTGCTACATCTCTAGCTCAGCTGGCACTGGAGAATTCACTGTGCCCAACCACCTGGAATGGTGGCCTGGTTTAAAGATCCTGCTTTTGAAATCTCAATATGGGACAATATGGAAACTGAAAATTAGCAACTTGCAGATCTACTTTTTATTCAACAGATGTAGCAAAATCATGGAAATCTCTTTTCCTTAGGAAATCCAGTCAAATTTGCAAACTAAGTTACAAAATGTTAGGACATCTCACTGAGTGGTAAGAGTATTTTCAAAGTTCCTCAACAAAATAGGAAGTGTTGCTTAAACATTTATTACTGGAACTTAGTTTGTTCTTTTCAGAAATATTAACTGTGTGAGTAGTTAAATAGTAAGTTATAATGGAAAAATTGTGTTATTTTTCCAAACAAAAAGTTTACTTCTATCTTCAATTGTGATTATTAGCCCTAATGCAATATTAACCATGAAGCAGCTGATGGCAATGCTTAATATCTTTTTAATATTAAATCCTTATTGTAATGCTCACATTTGCAATACTTACTCAAGATGAAGTTAGAATGAATAACAACTTCAGAAACTACGAAGGAGAAATAGCAGACAAAGTTGAAGTAAAAAGTTATAAGATGCATTCTGGTTAACAGGGTCTAATTTATACAAGCCTCACAAAGGCATGACAATACATCCCCTGATTGAGACTATGTTCTACAATGTTCCTGAGGAAAATTCTCATAACTTTCTACACTTCCTGACATTTTCATTCTTTTTATTGTGTTAGTAGTAGTGATAAAAGATTAGACAGGTTTAATACTTTGTAATGAATTTTGGCAAGACTTTAATCTGATCCCAGAATTTATGGAACATTAGTAGATGTCACAATTGATTTTGAAAAAAGATGCTGTGTTATTGAATATATCTGGAGCATTATTGAAGTGTCTGTTACAATACAAAGGTGTCTCAGGTTTATGTTTGTCAAATCTGAAACACGAGTAAGACTTCAGAGAGTGATTTGGCAAATTCCCATGTGAAACATGTAAACATCCTTAAAAACCTTAATTAGTAGTATATGCTGCTGGAATTAATGTTAATCAGTGCATTGCTATGTATAAGTGATGTATGGCTAGGATGCAGTAATTAGCATTAGCAGCATTGGATTGCCAGACATGGTTAAATATCTATGGATAAATAATGAGATACATGCTTGTAGATATGAAGTGGAGGCTATGTCATAAATGTGAATGGGTGTGTCCACTGGACTGGCAGTCAGCAGTACCAGGTTGATTTCTACAAACAAAAAGAATTGTTCTATTTTCCCTTGGAGCACATCTGTTCAGAGTGAATCCTGGGCCCTCTTTACCCTTGGTGAGACTCTTTACCAGTGCCAGCACTTCCTGTGTAGTGTTGTGAAAGAACAGCATGATTTTTCAGCAAAAATCAAAATTTCTTTATTTATAAAAGGAAAATACAGTCTGCTTTCTGTAGAACTGGCAGAAGAATGGACATGGAGATGAACTTGAAGTATGAATAGCAGAGACCTGAGGTAGCGTTGTAGGTACCCTGTGCATTGACTGCTCTGTAGATGCTGGTGCTTTTCTCTGGATCCACCTCTGTAGAGAAGAATGACTCAAAAATGCAGTTGTATTGAAGTGAGAATCTTCTTTCTTATGAACTGCTCTGCAAATCTTTGTAGTCATGTTTCTTTTATCTACATACTGATTTTTCTGATAAAGATTAAGTAGTTTTCTAGAAATTGTAGAAACTATTGAAAAGAGGTTGGTATCTTCTGATAATCTTATACATATGTAAACTGTAAATGGTTTGTGCTTTTTGTTGGTTGTAAGAATCCAAAGTAATGGGGAGAGGTTCTCCGCTGCACACCAAAAATATATCTGTTCCAACTTTTCTCTTAAAGTCTTTTTTATAGGAATTCAGGAGCACAAGAGAACCATTACTGATCATGAAATAAATTACATAATCCAAAAAAAATTTGAGGGAACACCTTTATTCTCTGGTGTCAGCTGTGTTGTCTGAGGTGGTACTGTAGGAATAGCCATGGGTTTATATTTCTCCACAGTTTCTTTTTTCTACAGGCAGTAAGTACTGGGGCTTTTTTATTGTTGGTAGGGTTTTTCATTATGATGTTTTGAAATCCCTTCTATAAATATTAACTTTAGCAATACTGAAACTGCATTTCATATTCTGCAAAGTAAAAATTTCCATCTAAAATGCCATGTCTGGTATCCCATAGGATTCACTCTTGCAGCAGTTGTCTCAGAAGCACACAAATATCTCCTGAAGTAATCTAATAATAGAAAGAATTAAAGAATTAGGATTAGCATCCCAGTGCTTTTTTATGAATACTGCTTGATGTTTTCTCCAGTTCATTCTGAACATTGTGATCAGTGCTGGAGTAATTCAAGAGGAGGACCTATAACACCATCTTTCAATCTTGCACTATAAAAAAAAAGAGCAATATTTCTCAGCTTTTTCATAAAACTAAATTTCCTTTATCAGGGATTAAGGGAAACTTCAAGGTATTCCAGTACCATAACATATGAATCTAAAATGAAAAATAATGTAAATCAAATCCAACACCTTCTCAAATGAGTTGCCTGAAGGTACTAAACTATAATGTCAAAATTTAAAGCAACTGTGAAATGTTAATTTGTGAATACATGGAGTTAAATGCCTCACAGTTGGCATTTCACTGTGCTTATTTAACAGCCTGCCATTTCAGCATTTAATCCTATCAAAAGAAAGAAGGAGGATTAAAGCAAGAAAAGCTTTTTGAAAATGTCACTTTTTATGAAAATTCATGATCTTGTAAAACTTGGTAATATTTGTAAATACAATGGGGAATAGTTCTGAGATTTGTGCCTTACATAATATTCTGTAATCTGTCTTTCAAATAAACTTGAAGGCCATCAGGATTTTTTCAGTTTCATCCTAAACATTTAAGCTTTTTTGACTTGGGTCTTCAGAAAGCTTTACTGTGATTTAATGAACAACCTTCTGTGAAAATGCACTGTAGTTCTTTATTACTTAGAAACTGTTGAATATGAAAATTAAAAAAAAACCACCAAAACCTCACTGACAGAGGAGTTTATTTCAGTGTATATTCAGATAGTTCTTTAGAGCCCAATGCCCAATTCCAGTCACAGCCTGACCTGGAACTTCTTACCTGCTCATCAGAAGCTGTCCTGTGGTGCATCCTGGCCATGAACACCATTGCTGGGGCAGGCAGGAAGTAGAGCTTGCTCCACTCTGGCATTTGGCAGCAGACAGTACTAAATACTGCATGTACATCCAAGCCCCAAGTCTGGGGCTTCCCTTCCCTGCACCTTTTTCTCCCTATGTCCAGATTTGACATTGTGATTTTCCCTGGAGTGTACAGACATTGACTGCTTGCAACAAATCTGACTCGCCGAGTCTCAAATTTAAAATAGTAGATGAAAAGAAAATGGCTAAAATAACTTGAGTGAGAAGAAGCTGTGCTGAGCAGTGCTTAGTGCTCTCTGTGTTCTTGCACTTTCCCATCCCTAGCTGTTACTCTGAGAGTTGCCAGCAAGGCTGATTCATGGTCCTTGGATTTAGGAGCTCTGCAACCAGATACTTGTATAGTGAAATAAGTTTGAAGCCACCTAATTCCAGTTGAAATCTCCATTAGATTTTGTTGCAGATGCCATTGGTGATACTGTCTATCCAGCTGAGGTTTTCCAAGCTGATATTTTGCAAGGTATTGACCTGTGAAAACATGGCAGTGACCTCCTGATTCATCGGAGTCATGAAAGAGGCTCCAGCCTTTTAGTTGGTTATGTTGGGTGAATTGTCCTTAGTAAGACCTTTCTGTATGACTGTTCTAGGACAAAAGCTACGTGAAACTTCAGGCTTACTAAGGGCTAGTTCTGTTCTCTTTTTTACAGAGTTGATCTGAAAAGAAACCCATTTTTGCTATGTTGTTACTCATGGATTAGCCAACCTGTATTATAGATTCTATGAGTTACCTTTCAGTTGACTCTTTTATGTATCATCCTGATAGTACCCAGTTCGACTGTCAGTTGTAAGCTTTTCTTGTCATAATTTTTAATGTTCTGGTTCACATTTAAAGATATGCAACTATTAAGTAAACAGCAAATTATACCTTTTCCTTAGAAATGCTTGTAAAAGTGAAGACTATTTCAGAGTGTCACCAGATGTGG
>VXBC01003605.1:1239-34609 GCA_013399945.1 Ploceus nigricollis | reverse complement strand
TTTTTTTTTTTTTTTGCAAAGTGAATTGTCAGTATTTGACTGAGTTGATGTAAAGCTATTTTCAGTTTAATAGTTGTGGCAATTTTTATAAGTGATGGTCGTCGGTAACAGAATGGAAATCTGGTTTCTAGGTGTGCTGTTGTCTTGGTGCTACTAATTAGATGTGACATTGAGCTGCTGTTTCACTGCCTGCCAGTGACTTGTGCCCTATAACCATAAATAAATTGATTTGATGTGATGTGTTCGACAAAATAACCAGAAATAGATGTATGGTCGTGGAAACCTTTACTGGCTGTATAGTTGTGTGTTTATACTGCAGCATTTTGTCCAGAATTTAATTGAAAACAACTCAGTGTGGTTTGGCTGCCTTTCTAGGTACAGAAAGATTATTATACACAAAACCTTGGCCTTCTTGCAGCAATTATTTGGAATAAGTTAAATATAAATCCTCATTTCTTCTGGCCATGGTAACATAGATTTTCAGAAAAGTGTTGGTCTGGTTTTACTGGGCAAAGGGTGGGGCTGGGGCTTGTATGCAACAGGAACTTCATTTTGATACAGATGGGTCTTCTATTTAATCTCTGAAGAGCCGTTACGATCACGAATCATTTTAATACATCTGCTTTAGTTCCTTTGGGCTTAGCTAGTTCAGTGGGAATGTGGGAGTCTGAACACTCAGTGGGTCACACAGGATATTATTCAGGCTTGTGCTTTGCTTTAATGGCCATCTAGCCATTAACGTTGATGAGAAATGTACCAGTTGCCAAGAAAATAGTGTTTCTGCAGTGCAGAAAAACCAAAGTGTTTTCTTAAGTTCTATGATATTTCAAATTGTATGATTATGGAGCTTCTAGGTGCATGTGAGGTCCCTGTTGCTTTGGCTGTGTTATTGATAAGAGTGTAATTTGTATTACCTGCAGTCCTAATGCTTTGTTTGTGAGAGTGTAGCTTTTCTGTCAGAAAAGTAACTTCTAAGCCCTTTAAAATGTGACTTTTAAGCCCATTATTGAAATCAAAAAGTTGCTACTTCTTAGTGCATATAAATTATATTGTATATCTTATTTCCATGGAGACTAGCATCTGTGATGCATATTATTGTAATCACAATGGATAATAACTTTTCATATTTTTAGTTTTGATGGCAATATCCATGTCAGTATTCAGGTATTTAGTGCTGCTGGGTCTGATAGTGAATATTGTCAAGCAGTTTCTCTGTGTGGAGAAAACTCTTCACTCTGTCTGTTAGTTCCATTATAAAGAAATTTACCTGACAGTCCAATATTTTGAGTTTATTGCAGGAGATTACTAGTAGCTGTCTTATCGCCACTGATTAGATACTGCCCAGATACATATGAATAATTACTGTTTTAGAGGGTTTACTTTTAATGCATACACTTGAATGTTTTCAGTTTTATTCCTTCCATCTCAGAGATGAGCAAACCCCTGGGTTGACCTGTCTCATGTGCACGTATTCACAGTGCATAAACTCACAGGTCCTCTGCAATCTCCTTTATCTGTAATTTGCAATGCAGTGATTCATAGCACGGTAAAGTTTTTATTGGTTTGATGTCACACATGGTATTATTAATGAACTTAATAACCTTATTTCAGTATTTCTTATTAGATTACCTGAGTTTTGCACAAAATATTTACATGATGACCAAGTAATGCTTAAACAATATTGGAGGAAGCCTTTTTCCTATCATAACGTTAGGAAAAAAAGAATTGATCTTTTCCATTTCTTCAGAGCCAAAGGAAATCATCAAAGTTAGGTTTAATAAAGACTAAAAGGATGTCCGTGAGTAAGAGCACTTAAAGGCAAGCTATGTTGGTGTTTGTGCTAAATTGCTCTGCAAAGAAGAGCTCCACCTAAAACTGAAGGCCTTTATTTTACTTGCTTTCGACACTTCAAAGTTAAATGCAGGTTTTCTGCTGCCTTGTCTTTATCTCCTCCATTCAAATCCTGTAATTGCTGTAAGAATGCCCCAGCAATTCATGATAATTGCTAAACAGTTTGCTTTTTACATGTTGCGTAACCTGCTTCACCATGCAATTGGAAGGTGCAATTTTTTAGGAGTAGCTTAGCCAAAGAGTACCTGCAATGTGTCAGAAGTATTTGGGAAAATAAGATACAGCTCCTCATTCTGTTCAGTAATAAGCCTGTTCTGGATTTTGCTGATGTCTAAAGTTTTCAGTGCTCATCAGGCAGACATGCAGATGTTTAATTTTCCTACGATGAATTGTCACATTTCTTTTCAGACAAGTAGTTTATGATGGTGAAGTTAGACATGTGCATAACATTTGCCATATTGTGGTGTTAATGAATTGCTATTTTAAATATGATATTGGTGCAATATGTAACTCGTTTCAGAATGAAATTATCATCATATTTTGTAACTTGTATTTTTTGGGTTTTACAAGTTATCATGTAGATCAGAAAATGAGCCCCACTGGCTTGCTATTTAGGATGACTAGTAAGAAAATATCAAGACCTTTGTCCATATAAGTACACTCCTTCCTAAAAGTAAAACAAATCAAACAGGAAAAATGCAGTGTTCATCTGAGATCATTGTGTTTCCCCGTGCACAGACCGCAGTTCAGAAGGCTGCAAAAATTAACAGCAAAAGGTAGAACATCCCACTTCCCTTTTTTCACTGTTTATAGTCATCACAAACCTGGTTTGCCTAATATTCCACAAAACAGTTGGTGCCTATTCATTCAGTAACACTCAAGGAGACACCATATAGGTGTCTTTATATCTATATATCCTTTATAGAACTGGATATACCTATAAAGCTGCTTCAGCCGATAGGGTATGGAATGCAAATATATGTCAAAAATGCAGAAATTACAAAATGGGCAGTGTTGAATCAAAGAAAAGAAGCTGAAGAACTTATTTGCTGATATTGCACTAGATATTTTCTGATATTTGTACTAGAAAAATTGTGTGTGAATAATTAGTCTCAAGATAATTTTGGTTGTTGGCTAATTCCTTTGTTTCACTGATGAAAATTGTTTTCAGAACAGAGCATGTTGTTCAGAGGTTTTGGAGAGAAAGGTGAGCAGTGTGAAAAGTTGACTTTTTTTAGGGGATTAAGCAAGTGGAGGTCTGCTCAGGGCAGCTGTGAGTACAGAAAAACCATCCTGACTCACAGGGTTTCAGCACATAGTAAGAGCTGCAGTGGAGGAAATCAGAACACTAGGTTAAGCAAAAAAACAATTAATTAAAACTGTCTAAAATTTGAATATGTTTAAAATTTGATCAGTCTGGTCCAGAAACCCACTATAAACACTCCAGTGAACGTTGGGTACAAGTGAGAAATGGTTTAGCTATCAAATAAGTGGCACAGAACAGAAAGAGAAATCATGAAAATGTGGTTGAAATTTTATTTTTATTGGTGAAAGTCCATTTTAGTAGCTTTTTCAAATGTATTTTGGTTTTGTATGTTCAGTTTTTAATAGTATCATCACATTTCTTCTTTTAGACAAAATGGGCATAAGAATATATTTTTGGCAGTTGCTCAGTTATGACTGTAAAAGGAATTGTGAAAAACAGTAATTGGGATTGCTGTTCAACAGGATTTTTTTTATAAGCAGCAGATAGTTTCCTTTTGATTTCTTTTTGGAAGTTCTAGTCACACACACAAACATATATATATTTAAATGTTTAAATGTATTAATAAATTTAGTTATTTTGGGGAAAAAAATCATACACCCCCCTTTCACCTACCATTCTGTATATCTAGAAGAAATACATATTCATTCAACATATTTGTCTGATATGTTTTGTCAAAATATTTAAAAACAGGGAGGACAAATAAAAATGTTTGTTGAAATTAACTGAATCAATGTAAACCTGGGAATGGTGGAAAAATTCATTTAAATTTCCACTTGAATGATACTAAAAATGTGTATATCTTTGGTATGGAGGAAGGATCACATAGCAAGGAAGAGTAAGTTAGTTATTGTCATAGAAGTCTTGATACAAATTGTGGAACAGTAGCATTTTTAGATTTAGGATTTAGATTCAATTATGGAAAAAATGGAATCAGATTTTATTCAAGCAGTCTTTTGTTAATTATTTGAAAAAAATAATTTCACAAATCAGTAAATTAATTTCCAAGTTTGTAAATGTGTTTTCTAGTATATTTTGGTTTCTTAGAATGGCATATTGCTTCTAGCTGTAGTGTATACTGATGTTTTAATTAGCCAATGTATTACCTTTTACATTACATTACCATCAGTCTTTTTCTAATGAATGATTTGTAGTTAATGCCTCTTTCTAGTGGGGAGGAAAATAACTTAAGTCAATTTTCTATGTAGACTTAATTTGACTGCAGAAATTATTTCCTTCCTTTTCATTGTTTTTTATACTGTATAGTGTAGTTATTCTATAAATATTACTACAGCTTTTTATTTTATTTAAACCTTCTGTCAAAGTGTTTCAACATTTCTGAATCCTCTAAAGGAAATACACAGGTTAAATCTGGAGGTGGAGGCACCTCCACGCATCTGCATCATTGCACCTGTGCATGTGTAAGACATAACAGTGAATACAGTGTAGAACTGATCATTAGGGCATACTTTATTGACTACTGAGCTATTTAAGCATCCCAAGAACAGGGGTAGCTCTTGAATGCTCAGAAAACATTTCTCTTTCTGTAATTGGGAGTTTTCTCAATGTGTGGGAAATGAAAGTGTTTCTGTCATCATGGATTCCTTAGTCAAGGTTTACATCCGAACCCGTCTGGGGTTACTGTGCCCCGTGGAAGGAAGGCTGGAAAAGACTTGTGCTACACTGGCACAAGCTCTCTTTTTAGGCTTCAGGGCTGTGTCACAAGGAGAAGAAAAACATCTACTCCTTTTCTAAACCATAGATTGAAATCCTCCCAGAACATTACAAGAAAATTATTTTATTTCCTTTGTGTCCAGTGTTTCTAAGGAGCAAATCATGAGTTTGGCGATAGCCGTTTCCTTTCACTGCCTCCTCTCCCTTGTAAATAATCTCACAGCCTCTTTGCTATGCTGGTCATATATAATAACTGTACTCAGTAATAGGGTTGAAAAAAGCAATAATACTAAAGTCAATGCTTTAAGGATGTTTGCCAAAAATGTTTTTTCAATAATACGAAGAACTGAGTCTTCCGAAGAGAAGAAACTGCTTCCCAGTTTTGGACTTTAATGTTTTGGGGGGGTTTTGACATGAAATATTCCTTCCTCTCCTCTCGGCGTGTGGGGTTGTCCTGGAGAATGTAATACTTTACAGACATATTCACAGACATTTTCACTTTTTTCCTCAAAAGGCATTAGACTATACCTTGCAAGAATACCTGAGATCCCCTTTGGCAACTCTGATAGTTCGGCCAAAAAGAAATATTTTTATCCATAGTACAGCACTGACATGGGTTCAGTTTCTGTTACATAGAGTGTGTTACATACCCCTGATGGGGAATATGAACAATTTGGAAAAACAGTATTCTTCTAGTTGATGTAAAGTTAGTAAAAAAAAAAATTCTTATTTGTGCTTGGGTGATCAAGCTTTTCTTAGCAATTATTCAAAAGAATGTGACATGCTTACTAAATTCTAGTAAAGATTTATGATGTTAATGCTTACAAATAGTTAAGCATATTTAGACTATTAGAAATTATTTTACAGTGTAAAATTAAGCTTACAAAAACAGCTATTTCCTTTTTAGTTCTTGAAAATAAGCATAAGTTCCTGAAAATAAGTTTAAGAGCAAAGTCTTCTGCTCCAATTGTCCTGCTATGGCATAATTTTGTCATTTTCTATTTTTGTATGCACCTAATAATTTTTAAAGTTTAGCTGAACGATGTTGCACTGCTGGTAAGAGATTGTCATGCACACTTTCCTAGATGTTGTAATCTCTGTATTTATTAATGGACATTATTTATTATGTCTTGTCTTAGAAATTCTGAATGGAAGGGCTGTATTTAATGTTAGCTTAGATTCTGCTTATGAGACTACAGTATTACTGGTGGCATTCTTACCTCTGAATCAAATAATAATCTAGCTTCATAAATAGTTTTGGAATAAATAGTAAATGAGATGGCATCACATTTGTCTGTTGCCTGTAAAAGGGATGTTTGTTTATCATTCCATTGTATTTGTAAATTATTTCAGACTGATAATTTCATTAAGCATTGACGATTAAAACTGCATCGTGTTTTGACGTTTGTGTAAATATTTGGCCATTGAAGTGATGCTAGCAAGCTTTAAATGTCTGATTAATCACTGTGGAGCTGTGGAGTTCAGTACTAGTATGTTTGAAAAGGTTTGGAAAAATTTCTTTTCACTGACATTCAGCTGCTGGGCTTTCAGAACAACAAGCTGCGGCAAGGAAAGGCTGTAAGACACAAGATGATTTTCTCCTGCATTGTGTTTTCAGAGCACACATCCAGTATTGAACTGAAAGTGGCAGAGGGGTTGTGCTCTGCAGTGCCTCAAACACTGGTGCATACAAACAAACTAAAGCCTGTGCTGTGGATCAATGCTTGTGGACTTCGTCCTATAAAAGCCAAGTGTTCACAGGTCCACATCAAAATGTTCTATTAATTTTAAAGTTAATGGACATCTTGTGTCCTCTTGTTTTATTGTTGGGTTTTGGGGTTTTTAAAATAATAAAACACTAAGGAAATTACTTCTTTATTTGTTTTTTTTTTTCTCTCTAGGATAGTCATTCCTGTTTTGTTGCATCTTAATCTCAACAAGTATTTAATAAATAGTCTCGGGATTGCTTGTTTTTTTTAAAAAAAAGGTACATTTTCTAAGCTCTGTGATACAGTTTAGCTCTGACTATTTCAGAGTAAAATACACTGAATGTATGCCTGTCACTGACAATGAAGTACTAATATCTGCTTTGTCTTGCTCCTTATTTAAATAACTACTAAGGTTTGCAGAAACTAGTAAAACAGAGCTATTAATTAGATCAAATTAAAATAAACTTGCTTTAATATGATACAGCTAATTGGTTAAAATTTCCCTTTCTCTGGGTGCAGCTGTTAGTTTTTCTCCCTTGCAGCAAGGTTTCTTGATAATAAATGTCCTTTCATTATTAGCAATTTTCTTCTGTGTCATTTAGCTGATTTTCATCCTCCTCGTGTTTCGTGTTCCAATAGGTCTTTGGCTCTTCATGTTTATTATCAAGTCTTAATTTGAGGGGGAGACAGAAAGGAATAAAGTAGCTGTGCTGGGTATACAAAGATGTTTGGGTTTGTGAGTGAACTTGTTGGGGTGGGGGATGTTTTAGAGCTCTGAATGGTCTTCACCTGCATTCATCTTAGCCTGAGATAGCGTGGTGTTTCTTTGCAGGTGCCAGAAAGAATAATCAAGGAAACTGTTCATCTGGTTTGGGTTGATAAATAAAACCACTTTACTTCATGAGAAAGCTTGTGACTGTGCCAAAGTTAATAAAAAGTTGAGATGAACTTTGCTTGTTATGTTCAAAGGCACTCTCCTTCCAAAAACAGCTTTCCATCAGATACTGCTGGAATATGGGAAGTCTCCTTGCCATCAGTGAGTCATACATGTTATAATCTGCAGGCTGTGTCCCTGCATGGGAGCCAAATGTTCAGAGATACCTACATCTCTTGGGTCCCAGCTGTCCCTCATTTCTTTCATGTGGTCTCTCCCTGGAGGAGGAGGGAAGGGTGAAATGCTGGGGATCACCTCAGGAGTTTCTAGTCTTTGCACTACAGAATATTTTCACTGTGAAGTCATCCACTGTGTAGTTCTGCTCAAAGGAGTCCTTGGATTCAAAGGAAACTCAAGAGCATCAGAGTCTGTATGGACAAACACTTTAAAAAAGAGCTTTCGGTAACTTTTTTATTCCTTTTTATTGTTTAATTATGCCCTTTCTCCATATCTGCTCATCATGCACTTTGCCATGATTACAAGTACCAACAGTGGTTAGAGGTCATTGCTGCCTTTCTTCAAAAAAGTCAGATGTTGCAACACCAGCTCTTCCTCCTGACATTCTCTTTCAGACAAGACTTGTGACTTTCTGGAGAAATCTTATCACTTTGGGCAATTTTTTGAATGGGTGAGAAAATACCAACTGTAAAAGGAAGGAGTAGGTTGGTCTGAGGTAACTCCTGTGACAGGGTTGTGGTGGCCACCTTCCTTCAGTAGTTGGGTGTTTTTCTGCTCTGCTCAGAGACTGAGTGGACAAGAGTTGTCTCATGTTGAGAACACACTCATAGCAATGTCTTTTCTGCTGCCATGCAGAGCTCTCAGGATGTCCACCCTGGACAGGCCTTGACTCTCAAAGTCTTGTCTTGCTAATGAACTCCAGTTCTGGGCTTTGAGATACAGAACTAATGTAAGATTTCAGAAGAAACTATATACAGTCAAAATAGATTACTTCCTAAAGGAGTATAATTAAATGGCCAGAATAACAGGGTGTTAAAAGGAAAACCATCTTGAGGTTTTTGTTGGGTTTTTTTTTCCTTTCACTGTTCTAAGCATCCATTTCTTTCCTGGAATTCTCTCACTAAACAGCTTTCTACTTCAGTGCACTAACAGAAATTAGGGGGAAAAGTGGTTATAATTTGTTTTTCAGCCCTTTGTAATTTTCATGTTTGTCAGCATTCCTTAAATGCGAGTTTACTTCCTGATCTTCATTATGATAGTTCCTCTTCTATTCAAACGTAATGATTTGGAAATATTTTTTTGAGCTTAATCACTTAGAGCGAGACTTACAAAGGAACCGTCATAGGAAAACTGAGATTTGAGTACTTGGACTCCGAGCAAAGCTCAGAAATAATGGTTTCCTCATTGTTTGATAAGAATGTGCAGTTATATTATTGTGATCTTTGGATGTTGTTTTTGTTGCAGCTTTGCCTGCTGCCAAAGCAAATTCATGTCATTTGTGTTTTTGACAGTTAAAATATTCAATTAGTGTTGTTTGAAATTGCAGTAATTGTTCATGTTGTTTCCATACAGCACATTGCAACGTTTGTGAATTGCTAGCTTAAAGCTATATTGCATATGAATAAAGGACTAAAGCAGAAGAGCAATTCTTTTTTAAAAAAAAAGTTTGTCTTCTTCCACAGACATTTCTAATACTTCTTTGTTTCTTAACACTTAGTAGTTATTGTTTAATTTTTTTGAAATTTAATTATGTAACAGTAGTTTTGGTGTAAATGAGGATGGCATTTAAACAAACAAATGAACAAAAATCAACCTGAAAACTCCATCAGGGTTGTTTCTGTAGGCAACTATTTACTTGTTTCATTCTGGAATAACCTTTAAGTCTTGGAACTGCAATTAAGCTTATATTGGTCTTGTTATTCTTACATACATTACTGGGTATTAACAATAGAAGTCTGAGAAAAAAAGAGTAGGTGCCTGTGGGAAATGCAGAAAATAGTGACAAAGCTTAGAAAGTTAATACAAGTCTGCTTCTTCAAACTCAGTGCTGTTGTATAGCAAACTGCCAAGCAGTTTTTATTTCTATAGCATTTTTATTTCTGTAAAGAAGTGAACTACAATTAGAAAAGAACCAAGATGCAATGCTGTTAAGATTATGGGAAAGGAGTGACAGCCATGCAGCCAAGGAGAGAGCCATGGGCTGAGCTAAGTAATCCACTTCCATCTGTGGAAAGCCATTGCACAAACTGAGTAAATGAGCACATCCTCCAAAGAGGAGGCTCAGCTCCAGACAGTTCAAACATCCACAATTGAATAGCAACAAAGTAAATGCAGAAGGCTGGAGGAGAAGGCTCTCTACCTGAACTCAATAAATTGAAACCAAATATAAAATTTCCTGTGGAGGTTTCTACACTGTTGGCCTCTCTCTTCTTGGGAATCAAAAAAACAAATTAAATTTCTGTCCTTGAAGCTGAAACATATGAGTTCTCCTTTCAAATAGAATATCTGTTGATGGAATGATGGTAGACAGTCATTTGAAATAGTCTAAAAGGAATGTGCTTTAGAGGAAAAAAATATATTGTAAAATTCATTAAGGGCTGCTTTTATTAGGAAAAAAGTTGCCAAAGATCTCAGACACTGAGGTCTGTAAATAATTGATCCCTACCTAGGTCTATCATATGAAAGTCAGCTACAGGGATTGCACCTCAGTTGTCCCTTTTGGTTTTTTGTTTGTTTGTTTTTAAAAAGGTATTTGAGGTTGTTTGAGTTAAAATTAAAATTGTATTTATTTTGCAAGATAAGTATGAGAAAAGTTTCTTCCCTCTTTGAAGGAACTTTTTAGGCTATTGTTAATTGAGCTTTGTTCTAAATATACTTAAGCAATCTATAAGTACATAAGAGTTTTGTCACTCCAAACACCATTTTGCACAGACTATTGGAAAGCTGCTCATAGTGTTATTTTTTATAACACAAATGGGCTACATTCAAAGTGATGCCTAGATTGATGGTGCAGTGCTCCTAATAAAATGGATAATGAGGTTGTGTTGAATAGTAGTATTTTATTTAGGACTGGGACTTTTTGTGAATATCTCCAAAGGTGTAAAATCAGTTGGCAGACAGTTAATCAATTAGGTGAAGTCAATGGATGTCCGAATGCATTTTTAAAATAATAATTTGATTTTAATATTAAAATGGTATTGTTTTATTTAATTTTTATTTAAATTATTGTTATCAGCCATGAATCCTTGCAGTCAGCTTTACTGAGATACTTTTGACTTCTTTCTCTACAGGCAGAACTTGTGAAAGGGAATCTGCAAAGCGTTGGGCTCACACTACGCCTTGTGCAGTCCAAGGAGGAGGATGCAGGGCACGTTGTCATCGAAACTGTGACTCCAAACTCACCTGCTGCAGCTGCTGATCTACAGAGAGGAGACAGACTGCTGGCAATTGGCAGTGAGTGATATGTCAGCTTTCACAATGAGGGTTGTCTTGTGTATGCAGTTCAGCTAATCTCCCTTTCTTAATAGTTACAGTTGTGCTTGGCACTCAAAAGCTAACATTTATGTATTTATGGTCACTTAAGGTCTTTGTTTGCTTGATTTATTTTCTTGCATATTTATTTACTCCTTCTTAGGTAAAAGGCAAAAGAAGCTTGATTAAACATTTGGCAACAACATTAAAAAGAGAACAAACAAACAACAAAACAAAACAATAAAAAACCGAGCCAAAACATTAATGTGACTGGGCTAGCAGTAAGTTTAACCTTTTACAGAGGTTTTACAGACCAGAGCTTAAAATCTACAACGAGTTCTTTTGCTTAGGTACTGCCTAAATAAATTCCCATTGCAATACTCCAGTAATTTAAATGGGTTTTCAGTTCCTTTGAATAGATAGCTGATGATAGCTTTAGAACAAAGGAAAAGTCATTTTTATGTGATCCCCTGCATGACTGTGTTTGGACTGTGTGCTCATTATGATAAACAAACATGCATGTAATTTGGAGATACATCAAATGGCTCTGAAAGTTCTGCTCAGGAAGATGGTTCAGCTCACTCCAGCCACTCTGATAATGTAGCATTATGCCCATATTTTGTTAACATATTGGAAGTATTTTCATTTTAGCCTGCTTCTGTTATAATTATAACTGTGTTTAAAGATATCCAAATTTTTGAGTCGTTTGTTAAATTTCTACTGCTGAGAAGTCCAAACTTAAGAGCAAGGTTAAAACTGTTTCCAGATCAAATCAACATTACTATGTAAGATTACAGTATTATTACGAGCAGCAAACCGGAGTATTTATGTAATTATTTTTTCCAGCTCCATATTCATATGAATAAAATGGAGAGAATCCATCTGTTACATTTCAATTAAGCTCTTCTGTCATAATTGACTTCCTTTGTTACTGAGCAACAATGTGTTTGTTGACTGGTTTTGGTCACTTAGGTTATTATCATAATTAGAACTTAATAATGTTTGTCTTTTTTTTTAATAGGTGTTAAAATCACATCAACTGTCCAAGTGTTGAAGCTTATTAGACAAGCTGGGGAGAGAGTTTTAGTCTTTTATGAAAGGCCTGTTGGGTATAATCAGCATGGCTCAGCACTGCAGGATGGATTTGGACAATTGGATGACACAGCTTTCTTGGCACAGGCAGAAGATGACCAGAATAGTTTAGCAGCTGATACTGATAGCAGAGATTTTGATTCAGAGTTTGAAGACTTAGCTTGTGATTCACCTGACCAAAAAGAAGATCTGCCAACATCTCCGAGTCCCAAACGGTCAGTAGTAATTCTTGCTGCTGCTAAACCTCTTGGAACTATATCCCCCATCCTGAATCGAAAACTGCATTTAGGAAATTACCAGGCAGCATCAAAAACACAACAAAAAGATGGGGCTAAAGTGGCAACACCTAAAACTGTTGAGGTTTCAGATGCACCACAGCCATCAGGTAAACAGTCACAAGGATCTAGTACTAAGCCTCCTGTGCCACCTAGGCCACAAATTAAGCCTACTTTGTCTACTAGTGATAGCCAAACTGTGTTTGAAACTGCAAGTGTATGTTCTGATAAACCTGAGAGGCCACCTCCACCTGCAAATAATGGAGAAAAATCTACAGAGAAGCTAATTAAAATTAGTGATCAGACAGAAGACCCAGCAGTATCAAAAGTAGTAACAGCACCAAAGCAAGATACATTAAAAGATGGACTTACAGAAAATGCACGTAGTTGCAAAGATAGTGATGATCATCGAACATGGGAGTCACCAGAAATTCCTTATAAAATCCGTCAGGGCCGATGGCCAATGACGAGAACATCCTCCTGTCTCTTTGAAGTAGAAAAATACCATAAGTACCTTAATGTTGCACTGTGGTGCAGAGACCCTTTCAAAGCAGGTGGTTTTATCTGCTTAGGATATGCAAGCATAAAACTTGAAGAAATTGCTTTAGATTGTCTAGCTACATCCTCAATGGAATTTGTTAGAAAATTTCAGCTGCGTGCTCCTACACCTAAAGCAGCAGTCACCAGAACAGCGTTGCGGAGTTTGACAACCCATAAAGGTTTCAATGAAAAATTTTGTTACGGTGATGTAACTTTACAATTCAAATATTTAAAAGAAGGTGAAATTGATGATTCAAGCATATTTCTGGAGAAAGAGAGAGAGGGTCACTTAGAAGAAGAAGCTCGTGCCCTTCAGAAAGAGGATCCTTTCCTGGGACAAGTTCTTGCAGAGAACAAGCATAACTTTCAAGATACTCAGTTTCAGAATCCAACTTGGTGTGATTACTGCAAAAAGAAAGTATGGACTAAAGCAGCTTCGCAGTGCATGTTCTGTGCTTACGTTTGCCATAAAAAATGTCAAGAAAAATGTTTAACAGAGATGCCCTTTTGTGTAGGAGCTGAAAAGCGACTCGATCGAACTGGGGGCAGCAGCAGAGCCGAGGGACAGGAGGCTCCTGCAGCCGCATCCTCTCGGGTTGATTCCGAGGCCAAGTCCGCTAACAGAACTACAGGTCTGACCAGGCACATCATCAACACGAGCACCCGGCTGCTGAACCTCCGGCAAGTGCCCAAAACCCGGCTGGCCGAGCAGGGGCCGGACGCGGCCGAGCCTTCGCCAAAGCACACCCCGAACACGTCCGACAACGAGAGCAGCGACACCGAGCTCAGCGGGCCCAGCAGCCCCTCCAAGCGCGCCGCGGGCACCGGCATCAAGCTGGTCCGCAAGGAGGGCGGCCTCGATGACAGTGTCTTCATCGCTGTGAAAGAAATCGGGCGTGATCTCTACAGAAGTTTACCCACAGAGGAGCGTTTTCAGAAATTGGAATTTATGTTGGATAAGCTGCAGAATGAAATAGACCAAGAGCTGGAAAACAATAATTCGCTAGTTAAAGAAGAAAAAGAGACGACAGACGTGAGGAAAAAAGCCCTGATTTCTGCTGCACTGGCTAAGTCGGGTGAGAGACTGCAGGCCCTCACGCTGCTGATGATCCACTACAGGGCAGGCATTGAGGATATAGAGTCCCTGGAGAACATGTTCATAGAGAGGCAATCCAAAAAACTGACTAAAGATTTCGAGGAACCCAGTATAGCAGAAGAAATGGATAGCGAAGATGGCAGTCTGACAGAGGCTCCAACATTGAACATCATATCAGAAGAACCAGTTGATCCACCTCAATCAGTAGACTGATATTTACATATTTAGTCTTTGAAGGAATGGACTAAAAGAATACTTTGCACTTAACTCCAAACACACACAAATTAAATTAAAACACTGGTATAATGTGCGTGTCCTGCTTCTCCACAGTTAATTGCTCATAGTGGTTCTTCTCCAGCTACAGCACCGTCATTTTGTTAAACTAGCTGGTTAAAACTACACTTTGGGGTTTATATTGGAAATTTATTTTTAATAACTTATTTTTATTTTTTCTAATTATGTAACCTTACCATTTCACATCAATGTGTGGTTTCCTTAATGCATTACTTGACCCCACTTCCCCTCTCAGCATTATTTTTTTTTTTTTTTAGCTAGTGTTTTCAATGGGAAGCAGGCAGGGTTTTCAAAATGTTTAGTATCCATTGTATGATGAAAACATTATAAGCTTGTTGCATGCCTAAGCTGATGACTGACTCAGAAGTCACCAAGGGGCCAGGCTTTTAAGTGTTGATCACAGTTTAATTGTATGTCTTCTAGGTAGTTGTGTCTTTTTTGCCAAACATATCATGAAAGCAAACAAAAGGTCTTTACTTTTGTCTGTTATTAATACTCATTGAAGTTACCATTGCATATCATTTGTTTTCCATGTTTTTGTTAAATACAAGAACTTTTTGTAGTTTGTATTTAACACGAAATATAGTAATGCTATGCTAAAAAAAACCTCCTTAGAACTTTGGACTGTTGTTAGGTATCAAAGTACAAACTGGTATCTCATAATGATTTAATTGGGAATATTTTTAAGGTAAGAGGCTCGTTGCCTTCCAAAATGAAATCATATGTTTGTGATGTTGTATTATCTGATAGCCTGATAAAGGAAAGTTGTTTTTCATGAGAGTTGGAGGTTTCATTGCCTTCTGTGAAAAAGCATGTAATGATGGTGTAAGTAATATAAAGAAATTAATATTTTGCTGCAGACTATCATTTTGGAAAACTTAAGGTGCAAAATACAAAGTAACTAATGTTCTCTCAACACTTTTGAGTAATCATAGCGTGCTAAGTTGCATTCAGCTTCTCAGACAGAAGATAGAGTCTGAGCAGAAGGATCAACTTGTCAGCAAAATGTCCTATAGTGTATATAACATGTTTTAATTGAGTCAATTTGTGAGTCCAGTAGAGATGAGGAAGAAATTCAGCCAGCTGCTTTTGAAAAGAACTGTCTGGTCTTGTGCTATGTGTAAACTGTGGATCTTAGCATCACCTGGCTAAGGCCATCATTCTTATTTATTTCCTGTAGACATTGTTTCATCTTCTGTGTATAGAAATTTTGTGTAAAATATCATCTTTATTTTAGGTACTGTGCTAGGTACTCGTATCATTATCACTGGTATTGCTGGTAGTAGAAAAAAAAGCCTTTATGGGAGTGGAGTTTGAGATGGTAAAAATAACTCCTTTAGGTTTTGAGGTCATCTGTAATGTACCTCTCCTTTAAATTTGCTTCTTGGTTTAGTTTGTAATGGGCAAAATTAAGAAGCAGTGGTTTTCACCATGGAACAGCGTGCTTGTGCTTCTAAGCAAAATGGTTACTGCCAGTCATGCAACTACTTGCACTTTTTAGTGAGTTCTGGGCAGTTGATACTACTTAGTTGATGTATGGAAAACTATCCATGCTAAAACAGGCATGTGACACACTTCTGAAATTAAGCTTCAGCAAATAATCGCACAAAATTAGCTTCCCTTCTTGTCTAAAAGTTATTTAACCTATACTTGCTTGAGATGCGTATTAAAGACTTCCCCACTCCATTTTCTCAGCAGCTTACCATTGGTGGTGATCTGCATTCAATGCCATCAGTGTTTGCTCTTACAGACTACTACAGAGGTTTTCAAATATATCCAAGTGCTTCATTTAAGCCCTGGTGCACATGAAGGAGCTGTGAAAACAATGCAAATACTGATTTCAAAAAACACATTCATGGTTTTAAATTGACTCCTGTAACACGGTGGGTAAGAAAAGCTGGATATCGTTTTCCTCGCATAGTGTTGCTAATGATGATGATTGTAAGAGGTAAATTAAATGTAGTGCAATATTTTTAAATATACTGAATGGAAAAAGGGCAAAATAGTTGTATTTTAGTGATAAGAAGGAAAACACGAATTCCTATCTGGCATTATTTACAATAAGCAGTGACTCTCCAGGGGGAAATTGTAATACTACATTCCTGATGTAATCTTTGCTTCATGCTTGACTGTAAATAGCTGAAAATAAAGAATACCACAGAAAACAAGAATATCTTGACTTAATGATATCTGAATAGGTGGCAGCTACACACATTTGCAGACCTGCCTAATATGATTTTGTTGGCTATTATTTTATCATGAGAATAAGCTTTAATAAAATAGTTTTGCTAAATTATCAACTTTCTTGCATTGTGTCAATGTTTTTTAAATGCTTCTATTGCAGTAGCTTATTATCTAAAGCCACCAATTAAAGGAGGGATCTTCAGGGGAGAAACACATTTTGCATTATATAAAACTACTGATAACTGGATTATTTGGGCTGAGAAATTTGAAATAAAGCATCTGTGGAAGTTTACAACTGTAGAAGAGGAATAAATAGTGGGAGCAAATGAATAAAGTGTCTTTATCCCACCTGACTTGACACAGATCAAAATATACAAAATAGGAAAAATCCACATTTTTCCAGGACAGAAGGGATATTTTTGTGTATTTTCTGAGTAAAATTTCTTCCTGACTGTCACCAAAAAAGGTTTGGTTACTCATTACTCAAAAAATCTTAAACAACTGCTAAGTTTTTATTTGGGAGTGGGGAGAAAGGTGGCACAGAGATTACAAACATGAGTTGTCTGTGTGGATTTTAATCTTCCTCTTCTGGTGGAGCAAGAGAAGGGGAGCCACTGCACTGCAATGATCTGCTCAGCAAATCCCGGAAGATGCTGCTCCCTAAGGCCCAGCAGAAACCTGGCTCCACCTGCAGAAGAGGAATGTGATCCATTTCTCTCTCCTTGGTTCTCCTCCTCATACTCATGTTGCAGATTAATGCAAACTCCTTAGTTTTGATGTGGTCAAAAATTCAAAACCAAGCCATGAAGAAAGCCCTTCTGTGCTTTTAAAAGAAATGTGAGTTGCTATGTTTGAATTATATATTAGTGAATTCAAGAAATACATGGGTTGATCAGCTGGCAAAAAGATGAACACATCCTGTAATAATTCAGAATTCTTGCATTGGTATTACAGTCTCAAATTTGATCAGATTAAGAATTTGATGTTGACCAAAAGACTTCAGTGAAGTTAAGTAGAATAACATCTCTTGAGGCAAAGTTTCAAGTGTGCAAATCACAGTAAAATCTGAGCCTAAAGTAAATAGTCACTGATCTGCACAATTATTACTTACTTGGGGACGGGGAAGAATTCATCACACGCCAGACTCTTGGTTTCTGAAGGAGCTCTGAGAAATGCTTTCCTGAGAGCTCTCCCCACACTGGTAAAGCACACTGCATAAGGCAAATCATTTTAAATCTTTTTTCACTTTATTACAATAGATCATGAACTTCTGTCAGATAACTTTATTTTGATGCGTTCTGAATGCAGAATTATTGACAGAGCAATACTTGAAGTTTGATCCACTATTTTTCATATTTTTTGACCATAGTATATACGCTTTACAAAACTATATGTAAACATAGTATCTATGCTGTAGTACATAAAACATCTGCAATTACATGAGAGAAGGCACATAAAGATTTTCATTTTACAAATGAAATGATACACCGTGGTTGAGAAGGACATTGGGATTGCTTTTAAAATGCTTTCTTTCCAAGCCTTGTTTTTTTCTAAGTGCAGACAGGGACTGCCTAATACAATACTTCACCTGTATTGGGCTGTGTCCCCAAATGTTATGAAAGACTGGCAACAAGCTGGCTGTTTCTTCCATTTTTTTAAGCAAAGAGTGTGTTTCAGCTCATTTAAAAAAATAAATGTACATTGAATTTTTAGATGTATATTTAAATACATGTAAAAGAGTTATTTGAACTGCTCCAGTTAGCAGCTCACTTTCAGTACATGCTAAGACTAAATACTGTAATACAGCAGCTTTTCCTAACCAGTCACTGAAGATGCAACTAAAATAAAGTTGAAATATGTTAAAAGATCCAAAAGATATAAATACAAAAATTATCATCCTCATACTGTTACATTCCCTGCTAAGGGACAAGAACAGTGCATGTTCAGACCCACTTGTTTACCTGGTGCTGTGTGTTTGGGGGCTTTAATATTGCACAACTGCTTGATTAAAATTTTGTCAGATACCAATAATAGCAATCAATCATCTGTTGAACAACATATTTTCCTCAACATTGGTGGTTCAGGGAGAACTCACTATTTAAACTGGCAAAGAAGTTGTGCCTCTTATTTAGTTTTTTGTATATATTATTAAGACCTGAAGTTGATGAAAAAAGTGATAGGGCTGTCCACACTCTGAATTCCAGCTCCTCTCAATGCACTTACAAGGGTGGCACTTGAAAGGATGCAAATTGGATGGGTTTTCTTTGAGGGTTGCTTTTTTAAATTTCCAATTAAATAAGAAAGACTTTCAAGTTTGACAGTAACCTATGACTTCAAATAAAATATGAAATACTGTCAGTGAGATGACTTTAAAAACCAAATAGTTAAATTCACATTTTATACAGATTTATACTACACATTTAACAAAAAATAGAGTGTAATATTCAATAAAATTAAATACACAAAGAGTAACACTATACAAATGGTCTATAAAAGCTCTTCCCCCCCATAAGGCGGTTTGCAGTCTGCTTTACAGTCACGGGCAATAAATAATATACCTTTGGTTTTTCTGACCATTTCACTATTAAATGTACAGTACAACTAAAACCTATTTCTGGATGAGATGTTTCACATGAACCACAGCATTTCGTACACCTAAATATGTTATATGGCTTTTCTGTTATTCATCACTTTCATATTCCTCCTCTTCTTCACCTATGGGGTAGGACTGGATGTTGTTCTGGGTGTACATTTTTGTTTTCACAGGACAGTTGTGATCCATGAGTATTGCCTGGAAGAAAACAGAGTGTGAGTATTTCTGCTGGCATCCAGCTGGGGCTGGGGCTGATGCTGCACGCGCCACTCAGGGATTCACCTCTCCTCCCTTGAGCAGAGCCCAAACTGATTACAATTAGGGTAAATTGAGTCCACAGGTCTGTGTGAGGGGGGATCTTGGTGCTAAAGACAGCTCTGGAAAATTTCTATTTCCAGTATTTCAGTCCAGGTATTATTGAAATACATCTACCTGCTCTCCAGAGACAGTAGTTTACCCCTCCCATAATTAATTTCCATCTATTAAAACCTGCATGAAGGGTCAAGAGCAGTCCTACTGCTTCAAGCCAATTCTCTTTTCCTGCTTTTGTCCCCTCTTTCCATGGAGATCCACAACAGCATAACTGAGGATGATGCCAGGAGTGGTGGTCCCAATACTGTGCTTTGACACCCACAGCAAGCTAAAAGTGGTAATCATGGTAAGGGCCAGATAAAATACTAAATTTTCTGGGCTGAAATTTCCCCAGGAGTTTTGGAGCAGCTGTGTAGTGTTCTTCATGCTGACTGTAATTAAGTTTGGGGGGTTAATAATTATGCAAAGACCACAATTTTGGGACCCTCCTTTTGACTCTCCTGCAGCCTGAAAGAATTGGTACATCATTTTACAGCCATGAGCCACTTTGGGAACAGGAGCTATTTTGCATTTAAAGGTATATTAGACGTGGCAGATGCTGGAAGGTGTTGGAGCCATGGGGAGAGATCCTGTCCCTTCTGGGGTTGTGATGATACAAATGAAACAGTCAGGGACCATAGAAGTACATGATAAATTTTATACTGCCAGGAAACAGCAGCTGATTTTTTTTTCCTTTCTGTTCCTCAGCTTTATTTAATGTACAAAAACCAAAACAAACTAAACCAGTGCATTCAGCAAAGGTCATGACAAGGGATTAACTGGGATTCTGCAGTCCAAATATGAGCCAAACAGAAGGTCTCTGGCCTCTCACACAACATTATTTCAGCAAGATTCAATTTTCCACCTTCTGCCAGTACAAAGTGAGCAGCACCAGCATCAGTGCTGTCCTTACCTTGCAGAGATGTGCCACTGTAGAATAAGACCATGACCATGCAAAATTAGTTTCTTTTCACCCAAATAAACAACTAGCAACTATATTTTGGGCCCAGATCAGCCTTTTTCAGGAAGAGCAAGGATGGAGTGCTGAGTGGGCTAAACCTACAGATGGTGACACTGTTCTTACACACCCCACAGTGGCTGGGGAGCACTGAGTGCTCCAGATCATTAGGTCTTTGGCAAATTTATATTAAAAAAAAAAAAGACAGAGAAGCCCTGTGGTACATATTGGACAAGAGAAGACACTAGTTTGTAGGGATAGGTGAACTGTATGAAGGAAGGAGAAGGAGGAAAAAAGATGATTCAAAATATTCTAAATATACTGTGGGATATTTTTTTAATATATTTTTTCCCAGAGAACCATGGGAAAAAAACCAGGTTGAGGCACATCATGGAATAATTTGGTTAATTGGCCAATAGAGTTCTGGCTCCTCAAGGAAAAGAGAAATGAATTCTCTACTGACTCCACCACAGCATATGCTGATGCAGAGGAATGTCTGCAGGACCCTGTTCCATAAAAATCAAATTTGTGACTTTGTAACATCTAACTAATAAAGGGTTTGCCTTTACACATCTTGGACACAAAAAGAAGGGGGAGTTCATTCCAAAGTTAATGCCTGAGGGTGAAATACACTGAGCTGGTCCTGTTTTGAGGAAGTTAAGAGGCAAAGATCCAAATGTAAATTATCATTTGTTTCACTGAAAATACCTAAAATTAAAAAAAAACCCACCAAGTTATACTTACCATTTTCTCCTCTTTGGCAGGTGGACTTCGAAGGAAAAAGCACAAGGGAGCAAAGAGGATATCCACAATTCCTATAATTGTCATGAGCCATGGGAATCCAATGGCCTTGGCAATGGCACCACCAGCAGAGGGACCTTGCACAGATAAAAACCCTTTTCTGGAGATTGCTCAGACACAAAATTTGCAGCAGACACTTTAAACAATGGTATAAAGTATATTCTGTATACAAACCTCCCATCTTACAAACAGATTTGAGGAATGTAAAGTAATTCTGTATACAAACCCCCCATCTTACAAACAGATTTGAGAAATGTAAAGACATGTTTGTAATTATATCAGAAAACTTTCCTGGCTCCACAGCCCACATTCCTTGAGGAGATTACAGATGTTCCTAAGGGTATCTGTGTCATGCTCTCAAGGAGGCAGGGGGCAGTGGGGAGTGATTACTCTCACAGACTCTTGGAGCACAGCTGTGGTGTTAGTTTTAAATGTTCCAAGGCCTCTTTCCTCATCACATCCCATTTGTGTTCAGTGCCTTCAGACACCTCCAAGCCTCTTACAGCTCATGAAGTGAGCACAAATTGCTGCAGAGGAGGGGAACAGATGCCAAAAACAATTCCCCCTGCTCTGATTTCTTGCAAAAAATAAGAACTGCTTCTCACAAAATCTGCAAGCACCACTAGGTTTCACAGCTGGCATTGTAGCAGATTCCCCTTTTGTTAACTGTGCTTTCCAGGCAGGGAAAGGCTGGACTTACCTATGGCAAAACCCATGCAAAAGGCGACGTCAGCTATCGCGTACACGCTGCCATAGACGGACACGTGGCGCAGATCCACCAGGTAGCCCATGATTGGCATCATGGAGGAGTCCACCATCCCTGCAAAACACAGCCCAGGACAATGCTGCCTTTTCTTCCCCTTCTCTTAACATCTCGGTGAACTATGTGCTAAGAAGGGACGCAAAAGCAGCTAAAAGGATGCTTGTTCATAACTAAGCAAAAGATTTGTGTAAAAATAGTCTGTATTAGCTTTGCTTTTTATGGTCTTTGCTGTGTCTGGGGTCACGTGTGGACATGTGTACAGGTGTACACGTGGCACCTGCCAGAGGACAGGAGAGATGTGAGCTTAGGGTGCATCCACACTTCCCACCAACTGTCTGAGCAAACATCCCACCTCCCATAACCTGCCAAGTAATTAGGGGAAAGTTATCTGGTGTGAACGTACTGAAGGCCTAAAAGACAGCATTAGCCTCCAGTCAATCAAATTATTTATGGTGTTTTTATCCTGTTTTTTGATACACACCCTCATTTCTGGCAAGAAACAGCACAAACAGCTCACAAAACTGCTGAGATACTTGGGGTCTGAATTGGTGCCTGTAGCTTCTTTCCTCACTACACATCCCCCATGTGGAGATGCCCCAGGATGTTTGCTGAGCAGCCAAGCACTGAAAAGCAGGGCAGGGTCCCCACTGCAGCCTGCCTGCACAGCCCAGTGTAAGGGAAAGCTCACGCATGTTACTTGAGGAGTACATGTGTGTGAGCTTGGGAATTCCTCTTTCTGTACAAACAATTTAAGCCTTTTTTTTCAGTGGAAATGTTTGTATAAAACCTTTCCCTCTACAGGAAAGGCTGTGGGTTTGGGGCAGTGCATGGCTGCATTTCTAAAAACAACATTTACATTCATGGGCAGGTTGAAAGATCTGTTTAGGTCGATGGAGCAGTTCTGGACAAGCTCAGGGGTCTAAAGCAGCCTGGTTCAAACTCCATAAGCACTGTCCCTTAATCCTTCTTGCTCTGCCTGCCAGTTTGGGCCACAGCTCAGGCTGCAGCATTGTTTGATCAGAATGGCAAAAAACCTGATTTTCTGTGTAACTTCGTATCAAATCATTTTTACAGAAATAACAGATTGTAAGAACTCATTGCAAATGTTCTCACCTATGGCAAATCCAACTCCAAAAGTTGGTGCTATGAGCCCATAAATGTTTTTAGCAAACGGAACCTACAAAGGAAATTTCAGGCAGTTAATTACATCATGCTGCACATGCTAAGGAGGTTAGCTTCTTTTTTGAGATAAATTCTCCAAGTAGTTACGGCCCACTTTGTACAGATCTGAGAGTCTGATCCTTGTTCTGAGCTGTCATTTCAGACAACTGTGCCATTAAACCACTGACATACTTACTATTATAAACTGCTGAGTGACAGCTCAACAGAGGAGCATGCTCCTCTCAGAGTCATCATTTCTAAAAATAATTGAAGCACTGAAATTGGAAAGCACTGAAAACTCTGATCTGGAGCCTATTAACCATGTATTGTTTAATAACGTGTCATAGAACTCTCATGGGAAAAGCACATACTTGAAGATGAGCACACAAATATTCACATGATTTAAAAGATGTGTGATTGTCTACTTACACATAAAATACTTATTCCCACGATTAGCATCCCGAGCAAAGCACAAAGCCACCTACCAAAGAAGAGACATCACTCAGAGATGGTGATAATGAGATATTAGAGCTGATCCTGAATGTTTCAAAGCCATGTCCGAAGCACTGAGTTAAACAGCAATGGGAGCAATGTGTTCAAAAAAAAGATATTTTGCTCCTATAGAACAAGCTTTAATAATTTCCACTATCAGTAAACCGCCCTGGGAAACACTGGAAATGGTACATGAAGAGACTGGAAGGTGATTAGTATTTTTAAATTAAGCATACCTTCCAATTTTGTGCGCGAGTATTCCAAAAAGATTGGTCCCAATGAGATAAGAGATGCTAGCTGGAAGGAAAGCAACGCCTGAAAAATATGAATGAGATGTTTTATCAGCAAGGATTTCAGTGAAGTGTTAGGAGAAACTAATAAATGCCAGACACTGCAATTTTGATCTGGACACATCTAATAGAGCCCAAAGAATCAAATATCCGGTTGGTTGCAGCCTTCCCGTGAAATCTAAGGACATCATCTGTGAAATGCAGGAGCAGTGTGATGCCTTTGAAAAGAGTTTTTCAGCATTAGATACAAGAACTGGTCTGGGAGAGGGGACAGAACAACAAAGAGCAAAAAGTTTCTATCTGACTGCAATAAGCTTTGGGATGGGTCAAGGAGAGGAACTCTGCTGCAGTTCAGGGCTTATGGAGCATATGCTCAGCACATGCAGCAGCCCAGGGTGCTCAGGGCTTGGTGAATCCCCCTGCAGGAGGGGACAGCAGGGCTGCTGTGGCTCTGCAAGTGACAGTCCCCCTCTGAGCCTGGGAATGCCATTAGGCTTCCTGTTACAGGCAAGTCTGTAGTGCTGTCACATGGCCCTTGGTCAAGCACAGACTGAAGTCACGCATGTATCAATAATGTAAGGGTAAAAAACCGTTTAAAATTGTATCCAAATTATTTAGCCAATGTATTTTTAATTTTTTTTTTAAAATCACATATTGGTTCAAATAAATAAAGTTTTAAAAAAACTGTAACAGCTTGCAGATAAGGACACCTGAGTAAATTCTGTCTCTCATTTCCCACCTCCACTTGGAAAAGCACATTGTTGGCACCAGCAATGTTTTCCTGTCCCTGAAGTTGCCACAGCAGTGGCTGTATCTGGAGTAGATGCTGTTGTCTGGTGACATCTCTGGTTTAAAATCCAGTTACTACAGTCTGTTCTGGAGGATTCATCCTCTCCTTACACAGGGCAGGACCCAGCCAGAGATTCAGAAAGCAGCCACGGTGTCAGGGTACACAGCCCAGCCACTGCCTCCACGTGTGTGTGCTCCTCATCTTTCACCAGGGCAACAGAGGTTTTCTCATTTCCTGCCTATCCATCTTCCTTCCCATCTCTCTGATATATTCATAAGAAAAAAATCAAGAGGTAGTTTTTAGCACAGCAATATCCTGTGATTAAAAAGTTTGTGGGTCACAGTGGTGGTGCTGGGGAAAGATTTCATTTTAGCCTGTGTAACCACAGCTACTTGGAGCTATCTGGTTATACCAAATGGTCACACAGAGCAGGCCTTGACAGCTGTAAAAGAGAAATAATACTGCAAAGGCTTGTCAAATAAGACTTGCACAGGTTGGTCTGTAAGCTGTGATATACTGAGGCAGAACCATAATTTTCTAAATAGGCTTTATGCACAGTAATATTCATTGGTCAAATCCAGGTTCTTTATACCTTCTTCAGATCATGCTTCAAACAGCTGGCTTCCAATTGCATAAGATAATAATTTGCTTAAAGCCCTGCAGTTCAATTTACAATTTAAGAGGCTTAAAAATTTTCATTAATGCTGTCAAATCAGACAAAGTGAAATGGAGTCAATTACTTGTATCATTAAGGGGTTAAATTAGTCTTAATTTAAAATGGATATTTTCCTTCCAGTTACCTCTGTTCAATGAAGAGATTTGTAAATGTCATTTCTATTGCACCAGTAATATGAAACTGGTGAGGGAGGTAGATAGGCAATATTTCTTTTTCCTTTTTGAGGTTCAAAATACCTAAGTTTGCATTCTGCTGTGTTACAGGCTAGAAGTTATTGCCAGGTTCAGCAGTACATTAAGAGCTGCGTCTGTGGCCAGTCCAGATCTCAATTGCATTAATTAGAACAAAGGTTTGTGCTTTTTATAGGGTGTAATGTGTACATTAACACAGAGCAGGGATACCAGCTGAACATCATTTTCACGAAGGATTTTTCTTTTTCTTTCAAACTATACACTGATACTAAAAAATACCCTCATGACCACATCATTAAATTAACCAGAGACAGATGAAGGCTGGGCATCCCCCACTAAGAAGATTCACATCAACCTCTCACACATAGTTTGTCACTCACTAGAATTTAATCCACTTTCTGGTGGTTTTTTCCTGCTCTTGCTCACCTCAAAGAGAAAGCAACTGCCCCAGCTTTGTCTGGAGTGCAAATGGATACATGGGCATGCTGCACGTTTGCCTGTGGACTTGGTTTCCCAAGGCTGTGTCCCTGCTAAAAGTCATAAGGAGCTCCAAGGTGGGGCTCCCCATTGCTTTCTGTTGAAAGGGATGATTAAGTAAGCTCTAAGGGAAGCCAAATATATAATTTCCAAGGGAAAGTGCTCCTGGTGTCCTCGTGGCCACATTTTTAGCAGCAGTCCATCTTTCTTCCCCATGTCAGCAGGAGCAGGCTGGGAGGAGGGAGTGCTGCTCTGCACCAAGCACAGAGCACCTGCTGCACATCTCTGGGCCTGTCTGCTCAGGGACTAGGGACTTGGGACTAGGAGGAGGGATTCCCTACTGGGAGAAAAAAAAACAAATGGTTTTGCTCTGCAAGGTTGGCTCTGTAGCTCAACAGGCACCTTGCAGCTGCCCTGACCAACATTCACTGCCAGAGCAGCGCTGGGATTCCCAGTGGAGCTGGATCAACACCAGTCCTGAGGCTGCCTGCAACTATTTTTCCTTGAAATGTGAGTGTAGCCCATTACAGGAGCCTCTATTGCAATAACATCACCCCAGTGTATTTTTCTTACATACCAGTGTTTGTAATTGTGCAGGTTTAACACTGACACTTTACAGATTGTAAAAAAAAAAAAAAAATTACCCCCCTGAAGCAAATAATCTTTAACAGGACCAGAACTCAGACATTCAATGGACAAAATATAGAGATGCAAACAATGTACTGTACTTTACCAAGCTGCCATTTTTTTGAGCACATGGTCTCCATCATCCAGATGGGTAGAGCTGGTTCAAGCATAGCAATAGCCATGTTTGCAAAACAGATTGAGCCTTAAAGAAAGAAGGGGAGGGGGAAAACAATAGCAGTAATTATTACTTTTGACTATAAGCAAAACACCATGCAAAGAATGGATGCTTTTACATAAAATATTGCACTTTTTACAGCCCTATTTTTCATGTGTCAGATGGTGATTAACATTAAATAGAACACAGTGTAAAATCACTGAAGGCTAACTTTTTATATGTTTCTATTCTCCTAGAAATTCTACAATAAAGGTTAAGCTATTTCATAATGTGAAAGTTTGCAGTGAGCTTGATGACATTTGGAAAGTTCATGAGGTCTGTTGTACAAATGATTAGCTAAAACTACAATCACTTGGTCTTTACCTGGTCTCCTGGGGCAATACCAGAACCCTGCTGGGTAAGAGGCTCAGGCTCTGACCCTGTGCCTCTGTCATCTGAGAGACCAGGCCTACCTCACATGACAGGATGTGGAGGTCTTGATCCTGAAAATACCAAGGTACAGCCACAGGGATGTCTGTTCCCCACAAATGGGAATTTTCTCTCGAGATCCTACAGGCAGCAGTGAGCCAGCCTGTGCAGCAAACATGGGTTTGGCTTTGAGCTTGCACAGCCCTATGAATTTCAAGTGCTTACAAATCTCTTTTGAATCCCTGGACCTTTAATAACCCAGACACAAAGGATAACAAGTGGTGGAAGTGCTGATTCAGTCTTGCCTGCCAGCTCAGCTCTGCCCTACACCACTGCCTGCAGACCAGGCTCCAGTGGGTTTGTGTCATGTTCATCTCTCCTCAGTGCTGCACTTCAGCTTCAGTGGAGGGATTATGAAACCCCATGGGATTTCTTTGGATTCAAGATGCCTTTCACGCTTACTCAAAAGACCCTCAGGCACTCAAAGCTTAATGCAGGGCAACAGGACATGTGCCCTCTGCTAATCCCTTAAAAATGGCTTTTGGGAATCACTGCTGGAAGTGACAACCTCAGACTTGTGTTCCCATCTTTCTTCATAATATTTATAATCTCTGAATTTCAGGAAAATATTCTAGACTCTTCCAGTCATTTACTATACAAATTTTACTCTTTTTTTTAAAAAAAAAAAAAAGCTGAATTTTTCGGAGGTCAGAGAAACATTATTTCTCTCGGAGGGAGTTCCTCATCATAAGGTTCAAAACCAAATGAGCACTGATGTCATTCTTTGCTCAAACCTGTCAGAATATATTAGACTGTGTATCCACAATTCCCAAAATGACCTTGCTGGCTCGCTCCCTTCCCCAGGCAAGGAGCAACAGT
This sequence comes from Ploceus nigricollis, assembly GCA_013399945.1. NCBI lineage: Eukaryota > Metazoa > Chordata > Aves > Passeriformes > Ploceidae > Ploceus > Ploceus nigricollis. The sequence continues at coordinate 6,635 of VXBC01003605.1, read as the reverse complement.
TCAGCACTGCTCTGCCCTAGAGACAAAAGCCAACCTTTCCACTCACTGAAGCTCCCAGGGTGGCTCTGTGAGGAGCCCCAGTTAAACACCTTGGGGCTCTCCCAAGCCAAAATCAGCCATGCTCAAACAGCTTCCTTGATGCTGGAAAAAACATTTCAGGCTGCACCAAGTGCAGCCAGAGGAAGCAGGACCATTCTAAGTGAGACAGCTTAAATAGCAAAGGATTGATTCTGTTCTGAACAAACCTCATAAAGGAGGGTGAACAAACCTCACAGGTGTGCTTGCACATGTTTGTGGCACCTGCTTCTCCTTAGGCAGGAAGCACCACCAGAGCTCACCAAAGTACTCAGGGATATGGGGATAAAGGTGCTTCAGACCTGTGGAATGTGCCCCAAGAGAAAAGTGAGAGCCTGAGCTGTAATCTGCAATCTCAGGGCAAAGCCCAAGAGCCTGCTACCTCAGCAAAGCTTCCCCAAAAGAAAATTTAATTTTTTTTTCCTCAGTCTTGCATGGAACTGACCTTGCTTTAAAGTGCCATGTGTCAAGGGCATGAATCCTACATCTTTTCCTCCTTGAATGAGATTAAATGTCCTGTGTTGGCCAGAAGATGTGAAATTGCAGCCTTCCAGCTGAATCCCATCTCCACAGCCAAGAGCCCCCCAGATTCTGGCAGAGTGCCACAGACATCACTGCCATTTTCCTGTGAAAGAGCAGGCACCCACTGAAAAGCTGTCCTACACCTTCCCAAGGACCTGTGTGCTCGTGGTGGTATCTGCCTCTGCTCTGGTTTTTGGATCTGATCATTGTCTGTCCATGCAGCTTTGTCAGGCAGTGGCACTGCTTTTCCTGTAGTCCCTGTCAGTGAGGTTTGGCTTCAGGAATGACACTGATTTCACCCCCTGAGCTCCCACCAGCAGGGACAAAACATGTCAGTGACATTTCTTCTGCCTAGCTGGTGGGTACTGATGGCACAGACTGTGAAGCATCACCTCTGACACAAACCAGGGCATTTGGCATTCAGCTCTGACAAAACCAAACTTGGTCTGCAAGGGAAATAAAGCAAGGAGAAGAGGCTGAGGTTGGAGAACATCAGCATCATCTGTACTGCCAAAGCACTGGGCAGCCTCTGTCCTGGGAGGCAGAGACCCCAGGTGCTCCCCTTAATCCCACTGATAATCCCTGGGAGGGACTTTCTCATCCTTTATATGCTTTAACTGCTGTAGAAGAAGTTACTGATTCAGCTGAATGACAAATCTGACCTCTTATCACAAGTACTGTCACTTTTCCCTCAAATACTTTTATTCAGTGGTTTTTTCATGCCCCAAGAATTTCTCAAGCAAAAGGGTTTGTATAACTTAAGTCACAGCTCAACCAAGTCACAGAGTTAAGGTTATGATAATTCCCTAAGATCAGCAAGAAACAGAAAACTCCCAGAAATGCCTGGAAGAATTGCTCTGTTAGACAAGCAAGTTAGGATGAAGAAACAGAACTGTGAAAATAATTCTCTGTTTCCAGGTATTTTGTCAACATTAGAAAGGGCCAGGCTTAATTACAGAATTCAGAATAAACATTCAACAACGTGCAATGCAAAAAGGCAAACTTCTCTTGAGACAGAAAGGCTCATTAGAAAAAAGATACATATAATACCAAACACCATTCACCATTCCAGCAGACCTTTTCTGAAATACAACACTTCATGCTCAAGAGACCAAACTTACTCCCTCTTCAAACAGAAACAAAGTTCAGTGTTATTCCCTGTGCCTGCCTGTGATGTGCTGAATCCCTCACTCTGAAAGCCTTGGCCCAAGTCACTTGCCTCACAGGAAGTTTCCGGGCCACATCTCATTGCCCCAGCAGGCACCTGCAAGTCATTAGTGGCCTCTCAGTTGGAAAGACACATTTATTTCAAATTTTCTGCCTATTGTGCTTCTGCTGGTACATTCATCCTCTATTACCAATACATTCCTAGATCTTTATGTAAAGTAAACCAGCAAAGGACAATGCTGTTGAAGCAGCTCAGCCCAAGGCATGCCAAGAGGCCAGGAATGACATCAGTGGCTGGTTTAAAGAAGGAAAAAAAAGTCTGGTACCTGCTGCAATAATGATATACGGGTCCTTCAGAAGTGTCAGTAAAGGTGTCCCCTTCTGACTCTGCGAAACAAAAGCTTGGGATTAGGAAAGGCAAAGTGACACCCATTCCTGCAGTGTTTTACCTTAATACTCACTTCTGCCTGTGTCCTGGAGGGCTGCAGAACAAGTAACTGAACAGCTGTGAAAAGAAATCCATGCTGTAACACTCCTCCAGGAAGGGGGATGGATGGCAGGAGCAGGAAAGGGACGTGCCTAGGGTGAGACTGACTCAGGGATCTACTGACCTCCATCAAACAGAGCCAGGGCTGCCAGCACCAGGAAAGGAGAACTCTTCCCCACAAACTCATACATGACACTCCCAAAAGGGGGGCCCACTGCCAAGGAAAGGAAAGGACACACTTGTGAAAACTCTGAACAAAACCCTTGAGAGCGTTCAGACATCCTGCTACAGGCACACAGTGACCAAAAATCCAGTTTGAAAATCCCCACAGAGACCATTGATCGTGGCAATAACCATATTCTTCACTCCCCAAAAACACTGTGCAATGCAAACAAAACCCAAACATCTCAGAGATTACTGCTCAACGTGTATCCACAGAGGGAATGTCTGCTGTGGGAAAAGCTGTTCTTGGCAAGCACCATGAATCTAGTCTGGAGACTGCACAATGCCATTACACCTTTCTGCTGCTCTCAGAGCACCCAAGAACAAGCTTTGGGGTGCCTGGGGGATGGTTTCTTCTGCCAGCAGAGCCTCCAACTCACTGACCTAATACTCCCATAGCCAGGCCTCCAAGTGCAATTCCCATTGCGTTGCCTCTCTCTTCATCATCCGTATAAACAGTGGCAAGCAATCCCATCCCTGCAATTAAAAATAAAGAAAGAAATAAATAAAGAGGCAAAAGAAAAAACGCACAGCAAAAAATTAGGCATCTGTGTGCTACAGTTTATGGTCATCACTTGCCACATCTACTAAGCATTATACAGAAATGACCAAGGTTTGGTTTTTGGGGGGGTTTTTTTGTTTGTTTGTTTTGGTTTTTTTTCTCTGTGTGTGTGTATATACATATATATACTCCCTCCCCATAGAATTAACTTCCAAGCAAAAATGCTTTTGGCAACATCCAAGACCATGTTCTATTTTGCAGTATTAGTCAGGTAATTTAGTGATGCCCTTACTTGTTAGATTCTTGATTCATCTCTTTGTCACAGAGCTTTTTAATGGTGCTTTCCAATGAGCTGAATCAAACCTTTTGACAAGTATTCACCATCATTTATTTATACTTGGAGTGCACAAAGGTCTGGTGACCACTTAGCTCCAATTGTGGACAGTGCTCTGGGCATGAGGTATTATGCAGAGCTGATTGCTTTGTAAATGAGTATTTCAAGTTCAGCACCAAAAAATTAAAGGATCCTTTTGACCTTTATCTTCACATGCCTTATCCTGCACTTGATTATGAGCCTTCATTTCACAAAAGGAAACATGAAGCCTCATTTGTTTGTCTTTTTGTGGAGCACTCAGACATTGCAGACGTAAATGCTGCAGAAGAGTCCTTATAGAAATTAATAATTCTGTTTTCAAATGAAGATTTACATCAGTAAAAGTTCTGCAGCTACACAGAGAAGGAAGACAATGCATTGCATGGTTGATCATTCAGTATAGACCATCCATCATCAAAAGAGCAGAGGTCCTGTGTGGATTACCATGGTTATTGAAAAGAGTGGATGACATCAAATTGTCTGCATGAACAGCTAGAGAGATGCTAGAGAGCTGCATTAGAATTCATAATGAATGTGGGATTTGGGGAAATATTCTGGAAAAAAAGAAAGAGGGGGAAATGCAAAGACAGTAACACAAAGTTCTACACATAGCTAAGAATGATTGCACACACAGATGCAGGGGAGTAAATGACTGCCAGCAATGGCACACAAAACTTCCTCTGCTGTGAGACACTTGGTGAGACTCTCTCTGCTGCTGGCCCTGTGAGGAGTCAGAGCTTCTCCCCAGAGCTGGGGCTGGTTCTGGTGCAGCACAGGGAGAAACCTGGGGGTGCTTGGAGGCCATGCAGAGAATGGCAACGAGGGTGAGCGAGGGCTCAGGATAACATCTGTGAGGGACAACTGCAGGGCTTCCAATTTAAAACCAGAGAGGATAAAACTGATGTGAGAGATGATAACAGTCCTGCAATACAAAAGAAAGGCAGGAAGACAGAGAAAGGAAACTGTTCTTTGTGTTCTCTGAAGGATGGCAAGCAGAAATAAGTTCACATGGCAGTAATGAGCCTTTAGATGAGAGATCAGGAAAAAAAACCTTCCTGACCATAAAGGTACTTAAGCACTGAGCTGGATGCTGAGGGCACTTCTGGAGGCTTCTGAGGTCATGCCTGTCAAGTGTGCATGAGGAATGACAGATATTAAGTTGATCCTGCCTTCAGGAAGGGGTGGACTAGATGGTCCCTTGGCCTTTTCTGCTCTTTTGTGTTCATTGGCTGAGAAAAAAGAAAATCTTGTGATCACCTAAGAGCCTGTAGCTCAAGGTGCTCCCTTGCACAGGGACTGAGATGCAGCTGAACAATAATTTTGATGCTGGCATGTCTTCCCTTGGGAAAGCTTGACTTGCAACCCTAACTGATGTCAGTTCCTGCCATTGCAGGAAATTTCTCCAAGATTGGAATATTCAGGATGAACAAAACTTATTTTCTCCAGCCTCGGCCTCAAGAATGCTCAAATAATTTGGGCTGAAAACCCATACTCCATTTTACATACTCATTTAAAAATGAGACACTCTTTTTGGAAATGTGGTACAGATATACTGAGCCCAAACTGGCAGCCTGCATGGTAAGCCCTTGAAAACAACATTTTATAACTGAAATTTCCATAACAGACAGAGCTGCTGTTCTATCTAATAAGTACCAACATAAGTTCCCAGTGACCTTTAAAATGGCTAAAAATGAATTTAAAATGTTGAAGACACAGGTGCAGAAATCCCAGGGAGAGTGCAGTTCATTTAGTGCTCTACCTTACTGCAACCCAAATACCAAGGAAGTCTTAAAAGACATTTGCTTTTGAGCTACTTTATATGAAAGAGACAGGGAAAAAAAAAAAAAGGATTCAATTTAATATTTTTGTATTAATTACTGATTGTGCTGACAAAATTCAATTAAAAAAAAGAGTGAAAGTGATCTGCATTTTTCTCTATCATCTCTTACCTGCCACAGAAGAACATGAGGAACCCACTCCTTGAAGGGACCTGGCAATAAATAGTAGTGCATAGCTTCCAGAGTAGGCAAACACTACAGAAAAAAAAG
>VXBC01003593.1:335-21381 GCA_013399945.1 Ploceus nigricollis | reverse complement strand
GTTTTTAGGTAGCCCAAAAAGCCACCACAAGCTCTTGAGCCCCAACCACACGATGCTTCCCTGGGGGATCCATTAATTTTTCTTGCTGCAGAGTGTCCTGAGGGATCTCTGCCCTTGGGGTTTGCTCCTGGTGAGGTGAGTGGGGCAGAGGCTGTGGCACTGCTGGGGCTGTGGCCCTGCAGGGCTGGGAGAGCAGGGCAAATGGGGAAAATTCTGTGTTTTATGGTCTGGGCACAGAGACATAAATGCCTCAGTGTGAGTACGCTAGATTTACCAGCTCCAGGTCAAGTTATCATTTGGTTGGCACTGGGAAAAGACCCAGTGTCCACACACTGTGTCCTCAGAAAAGACCCAACCACCAGGTGAAAGCAGAGACACCTGACTGTCCCAGCCTGGCAAAACAGCCCAGACCAAGTTACTGCTGAGTGCAGAGCTGCAGTTTTGCTATTTGAGTGCAAAACAGAGACAAAAGATGAGTTTTCCTGTCACATGAGGGTCATGCAATAAATTCCACGAAACTTACTTTCAGAGCTAATTTTGGTGTCTTTCTAACAGCTTTGCTCTCTGGGGAATGAGCTGGTGTCATCACCCTGAATTTATTTTGTGATGGATCCAAGGGATGTCTCCTTTCTCCTGGCCTGGTGAGGCTTGGGGGATCTGTGGGGTGCAGGTGCCCCATATGTCAGCTCTCCCCTTGTGGGGAAGGAGGAATTGTGTGCAGGGCTGATTTCCCCAAAGGTCCCCACTGCCCCTCACCAGTGCAAGGGCAGATGCAGCTCCCAATCCCTGGGATTTTTCAGCCTGGTTGGGGATGTGATGTAACCAGGGCTCTGGAATTGTTACCAGCTTAATTTAAAAATAGACTTAATATCAAATGCAAACTGTGCTTCAGGTGCCTTCCTTCCCTTAGCCTAATTTTCATTAAGAAAGCAGTCACTTCTGCTCGAGGCTGCCTTTTTTGGGATAAGGGGAACAAGAAGCTGAAGAAGAGCCTTTCTACTCCAGTTTTAAACCCTGAGAAGGCATGAAAACAAAACACATGGCAGGGGATTTGTCCCAGCCCCACAGCCCCCTTATCTTCCTTTTTTTTTTTCCTGCTGACTTCCTGCTCTGGACTCCTTGGCAGCTCCTGGGACAACATCTAAACTTTGCAAACGTGAAGGAATTCAAACGGAGCCCCGGACGTCATCGCGTTTTCCAGGCGGGCCATAAATCAGGGTTTGTTATGGTCCTCCTCTCGTGAGGCAGAACATGTGCAGGCAGATAAGAGCCTGGAGGAAGGAGAGGCAGAGACAAAAGAAACACCGGTAGGAAAGACCCCATAAGAAATGTTTTGACAGCCTCGATTGAGCTGAGCAGCCATGGAGGGGCTGGAGTGAGCTCCCATTGTTGAGGGCCCTGCCTGATTTGAAGTGAATTTGCTCAGGAGCTGGAAGAGAGCTCTTTTCCCTCACCATTGAGATTTCGTGTCACTGGCAGTGGGATTTTCCCGGTGAGGCAGTATTTTCCAGCCACAGCAAGGGGCTGATTCATCAGCCAGATCCTCCAGGGATATAAATAGACACAACCTCCACCAGCTCCAATGGTCTTGCACCAACTTGCATCAGCACAAGAAAGTCATGGGGTGGAAAGTTCCCAGCACTTTGCTCTGTCCCAAGCACTGCCAGCTGGGCTCTTGCTGTACATCAGTCCTGGCTGGACTTAGGAGCAGTCAGAGAATTATCCCAAACAAATTGCAAAACTCCCTTTTTCTCAGTCAAGAGAAGATACAGGTTGGTTTCCTCCCAGGAAGATTTCTGTTGCTGCAGGCCCCCAACCGGGTAATAATTAGCATTGACCACATGATTCAGAAAGCTGATCAACTGCTTTATTATATCATCTTATAGTGTATCATACTATACTTATATTACACTATATTGCACTAACAAGAGCTCTCACTAACTAGTAACTAGAAAAACCTGTGACTCTCTCCTCAGAGTCCCCACACAGCTGTGGATCCAATAGGTCAGTGAATCCCAACACCATCACCAGAATCCAATCAAGCAATCACCTTGGGTAAACAATCTCCAGAACACATTCTACATGAGCACAACAACGAGCAGAGTTAATAATTGTTTTGATTCTCTTCTCTCACAGCTTCTCTCAGGAAAAATCCTGAGAAAGTCTGTGCCTGCTCTCTGTGGCCAGAGAGCTGCTGCCATAGCTTTCTCTCTTTTTTTTTTTTTACCTTGCTTTGCTCTTGGTTTGACCCCCTTTTTCATAGAATCNGAGACAACACCCTGTGCCCTCCATCTTGTTTCATATCCATTACTATATTCTAAAAACCTAAACTGTAAGTTTTCCACCCTGTGATATTACACACTTCTAACCAACTACACACCTGTAATCCCAGTGCTATTAATCAGTTTTGGAAGTCTTCTCCACAGCCTCAGGTCAAATGCAGTGTTCTCTTGTGGGTCTGTGCCTTTCAGCACAGAAAGTTTAAAATTCTCAGCATCCAGGGTTCCAACAGGTAGCCACAACATCTCTGGGCAGCCAGGGCCTCACCACCCTCAAAGTAAAAAATTTTTCCTAATATCCACTCTCACCCTACTCTCTGTCAGTTTGAAGCCATTCCCCCTTGTCCTGTGTCCTACATGCTCTTGTAAATTTGATTGTTTGGATGTCTGGGCTGTGGGATGTTTTGCTGCTCCTCCACAACAAAACTGGGCACGGTGGGGATCCACTTGGGAGTTGCTAAACCCTGGATTTAGCAGTGGATTTAAGGTTTTTAAATATTAATCATTTTAACTGGGGCTGGTGGGAGGTTAACCCGGGCAGCAGCTCCAGACAAGGAGGTAATTATGTTTATTCCTTGGCTGCATTGTGTGGAATGCAGATGAGGGTTTAAGTGACTGTAATTACCTGTGCAAGGTGTCATTCCTATTTTACAACAACAACAGCAAGGTCAGCTGAGCCTGGATCTGCTGCCTTGGCTGTACTTGGATTTCCAAGCACATTTCCTGGGAATAAGACCCTGTTAAATGCTGGTTTCACTTCCCTGGTGCTCCATTATTTGCTCCGTTATGATGCCACATCATGGCCAAGGGTGAAGGACTGGTTAGAAATGTTTGTTATTTGCAGACATACTCACTGAGGCATTTTTTGCATCTCTGTTATACTGAGGCCTCTCAGGAGAGGAGGGATCCCTGTAATTTGGCTGAGCTTGCCTCTTCCTTGTGAAGGATGGCTTCAATAATCTCTCCAGCTTCCAGAAATAAGATACAGCGAGACCTGTTCTCTTTATGTTGGGTTTGGAGGGGAAAAAAAGGCAAGAAAAATAGGGAGATTCCTGACATGCCTGCAGGAATTTGGTTTTGGGAAGAGTGGGCAAATCTCCATTCCAGCTACTGCCAGCCTGTGATTAGCACCAAAACTCCATATCAAGAATGCAGTGGTCACATCAGATGAGGCCTCACAAAGCAGCTCACGTCCCTTCCATAATCTTGTTTCTGCCTGCCAAAACCCTCCTATGGAAATGGGATCAGCAGGGATGCAGCTTTAAAGGGCTCCCATTGCTCTGCTGTGCCTGCTTCCTTGGCCTGTGTCCTGCCCTGCTCCGTGGCACAGTCTGATCCAAAATGGGCATCGTGGGGTGGGAGCAGCTCCCAGGCAAGCAGCAGTGACTCCTGCAGTGATGGGAGCCTGGAAGTGAGCAGGAGAATTTGGGAGCTGCTGCCAGATCTGTAACAGAAACGAGGAGGCAGGATAGTTGCTGTGGGTCCCCCTGCAGTGGGGCAGGGTTGGGAGGCTTGGGGAAGCTGCAGGGAGGAGGAAGAGGATGAGGAAGAGCAGCTCACTAGGTGGCATTCTGCCCTCTGATTGCAGGTAGGAATTTGGGAAGTGGAGTTGGAAAGTGGGAGTGGCTTCCCACAAGAATCGTATTCCCACAAAGGACCCAACATTCCTGGTCATCCTGGGAGCTGTGGTTTGTGTGTTGGGACCTCAGGCAGGTGACTGACCGCCCAGGAGCCCCTGGTCCCAGCAAAGCCTGCTTCTAGATCTCATATTTTTGGGGCAAAGCTCAAACTAGTGACCAGAATATGCCTGCAGAGTTAATAAACCAAATTAACTGGTCAGGATTAAGGTTTAGAAACTCGAAGTTTCAACTGTGGGTGATGGTTTTTTCATTATTATCGCTTATTTTGGGGGCTGGCAGATATGCTAGCATCAATCCTCGCCTCAGTCCCACCGGTTTTTTTGTTGCTTCCAAATTTCTGGTTGCCTAAATCCCTGGTATTTCAGTTGGACAGCCTTCCCCTCTGGTTCTGCACTGCTGTGTGCTGTTTAAAGGCTGTCAGGCCTGATTCTCATTTACAGTCTGGCAGCACAAAGCTTCACACCCACTTGAGGGTCCTTTTCTTCTTCCTGAGTGTTGGAAGGAGGGTTTGGATGCAGGAGGGAGCCATCCCTGTCATTGCATGGGGCTGTTACACAATTCCTCTGCTTTGAGTCAGCTTGCAGCATCTTCTGTGATCCTGCTGCATGGAAAACCAGGAGCAAAATGTCAGCTGGGATTTATTTCTGCAGTCAGTGGAGCCGTGGGCCTGCTGAGCCTCCCACTGATCCAAGAGGTGCTGGGGGTGAGGGAAGCAGCTCCTGCACTGGAGCAGGAACAGCCAGTTTGCAATTCCTGCATTGGAGCAGCTGGAAAACTTAAACTTCCCTGTGTTTCATGTTCCATGTGCTGCCAGCTCTGTCTCCAGCTGTGAGGAACAGCCTGATGGCATGCTGAGGGTCTGTCCCCGAGCTCCAGGGAGACTCCAAGGAAAGGCAGGATGGGTGTGAGTGGAATAGCAGATTTGTCTTTACAAACAAGCTGTGGGTCTGCTGGTAGATATAAAACCAGCACTGAGAGATAAAAGAGACAATGGGAAGGATTCCACTGATTGGTGAATGGAAAAAGATATTTGCTTTTACAAATAAGCTCTAGGTTTGCTGATAAATGAAATTAGACATTGAAAGATGAAAGAAACAATGAGGAAAAACCCTAAATTCCATAAGGACAAAAAATTAAAAGGGAGGGGTATACATTAGACGGGAATCTCTGGTATCAGGTGTATCGGGAAGTCTGTACCTCTCAAGTACCTCAGCCAATGGGGAAAGAGAGAAGGGAAATACATGCAGGAAACTGGGATAAAAAGGAGGCTGCATCCTCCAAAAATTTGAGACACCCCAGGGAAATGCCCCATGGCCTCTCCCTTTATTGGAATAAACTAAAAGGACTCCTCTGTCTCCTTTCTGGACATAAACCTCTGGTGTTTGTGGATGAATTTCCCTGACAGGTGACTCCAGCTGTGCTCTGTGCAGCAGCAGTGCTCCCCGCGCTCGCCACGTGCCCGCGGTTCGTGATGGACCCGCCGTGCATCCCACGTCAGATTAGTGGGTGTGTCTTATAAACAAAAAGTAATAATCCCGTGAGTCAGAGCTGAAAATTTCCCCTTCTGTGCGAAGTGTTCATTATTCTGGAATTTTAAGTGAGGGGAAGGGCTGACTGGAGAGGGTTTGTGCTCGCTGGCTGCTTCCAGCAGCTGGGGACATGGCCAGCGATGGCTCTTCTGATGTCCTGTCCTCTGCACACATTTTTAGGGCTGCTGCTGATGTCCTAAGGTGGCAACTTCCCTTCCTGAGTGTAAGGCTAAGGTGAAATGGTTTTATTGTTGTTTTTTTTTTCAATCTGATTTTGCCTACCTTGTTTTTTACGTGAATTCACAAAACCACCACAATTTCATATTGGACATATTTTACCAGAGATGTTGGCATCACATTTAGGCATGAGCCATAAGAGGGGCTTCAAATACCTCAGTGCTTTTGGGAATGCTCTGCTCCAGAGCCCAGGTTGGCACAGGTGTGTTTGATCCTCAGTTCTGTGATTCCCTGAGGGGAACTGCTGGGTCTACTTAGAGAGAGGGTCATACAAGGAGGGGCTGGGGGAGCTGGGAAGGGGCTGAGCCTGGAGCAAAGGAGGCTCAGGGGGGACCTTGTGGCTCTGCACAAGTCCCTGCCAGGAGGGGACAGCCGGGGGGGTCGGGCTCTGCTCCCAGGAACAGGGACAGGAGGAGAGGGAACGGCCTCAGGCTGGGCCAGGGCAGGCTCAGCTGGCACAGGAGCAGGAATTTGCCCATGGAAAGGCTGCTCAGGCCTTGGCAGGGGCTGCCCAGGGAGCTTTGGGGTGCCCATCCCTGCAGGTGTCACCTGGAGGTGGCACTCAGAACTCTGGGCTGGGGACAAGGTGGGCATGGGGCACAGCTGGGACTCCGTGGGCTGGGAGGGCTTTTCCCACCTTGGGGATTCCAGGATCCTCTGATTCTCTGATCTTTATTATAGAAGGTAAATAGCTACAGCATGTCAGTGTCTAAGTCAGGGGAGAATCACTTTTCTAACCCTGGCAAAGTGCTGCAGAAAAGGATCTGGTGGAAAACACAGCAATAACTTCCCTGCCAGTGTGGCCAGAAGACCCTGAGAGCAGTTTGGTGGAATTCCTGATGTGTAAGATCTGAAATGCTGGAAGCATCACCCTGTGCTTTCAGGCTTTTTGTCAGCTGCAAGCCTCTGCCAGAGCTGCAGTGTGGTGAGGAGTCTGCTCCTCATCTCCTCACATCTGGACCCCGTGACATTAATGGCAAAAGCAACTCTCTTTTGCAACTCCATCCAAAAACTGCAGGCATCAGCCCTTCACAGCTAATGAGGACTGAGCTGGGGGGAGCTTCTCCTACAGTGCCCCGTGACAAGTCAGCTGCATGCCTCTTGATCCATGGAAGTTTATTCCTTGTGGAGACCTCACATAGGCACAAATAGAGATTTGAAAATAGTGTGGCTCCTGCTTATTTATCTTGCAATGAATACAATGTCTTAAATCACTGCCCTGCTAAAAGCCTGTCTTTCTCCAAGATCACATCCTATGAGGTCAACTCAAGCAAATAAAATGGCTACTAAATCTTTGATTGTCATTGCAACACTTTTTAAAAAAAAAAATTATTTTTTTAAAACAACAGAACACTCCAGTATTCATTCCAGTGCCATAAACATGTTAAGTAATTGAGTGTTTATCTGAAGAGAATGAGAAATGTGGAATTTATTTCTAACACTTTTTAATTAAATAAACAAGACACTTTTAAACATAACTCCATTTTGGATAATGAGATGTTTTCATGGACATAATGGCTATTTGCAGCATGTTTTCCCATGACTTTTTTTTTTTACAATATGACATTTAAATCAGACTAGTACAGAATCTTTGTGCATTAATAGAGGTCAGCTCTTCTCAGGAGTAAATATTTGTATTTCTGTGGGTGTGTGTGATACATCTCATGCAAGAACTGTGTGTAACAGTGGCAGTTAATTTGGTTTAATAATCAAGCTGTAAAAATCTAACAGATTGATCAAACTCATAAATTGGTTTCCTGGTACAAAAGGCATTACATAAGTAGGTTTTCCTACTTCTATTAAATATTCTTTATGTAAATATATGGATACACCTAAAGAAACATTATGGATCTGTCACCAAAGTGCTGTGATCCCTGACTCTTAGGTGTGGAAATCTTCAGTGCTGTCCCATGAAAGTAAAACACCACACAGACATCAGTATTTTCATGTCATGTGGCACTTTTTATTTAATCCAGACTGCAGGACTGACCCTCTGCACTGCTGGGAGGAGCAGCTGGTTACAGCAGAACCACCTTGTGAGGACAAAAAGGGAGATTTCTGTCATCTGGCCAGCAAGGGGTCCACAAAACTTGTGTTTTCCTTAGGCATGGAGCATTTCCAGCCATGCAGGTTCCTCTGCTGAATCATCCCTGCCCCACCTACACAGATTTGCCTCGAATAAGCAGCGATGCCTGAAATAGATCTGAGCAGACATGAGCAGCAGGGTTTGTCAAGGGGGAGAAAGGCACTTTGTGTTTCATTTTATGTTCTGTGTCAGCTGCACCTACCTCGTGTCGGAAGAGAAGTTTCAGTCCTTGTTTTCCAAGAACTGGTGGGGTTCTGTTCCCCTTCTGTTGGTGTGAGTGGCCTGCAGAGAGGTCGTGGTGGTGCTTCCCCATCCTGTATGTTCTGATGAACTTGAGGGAGAAGGAATAAAAGGGGTTGTGGGAAGGTGTCTTGGGGTGGGGAAGCACAATTAGGAATGGGATGGAAGTAGATGAGGTGACTTTATTCACACCTGGCATAAATCAAAGTTGAGCCCTGGCATTTGGAGTGCAAAAAAGATGGACTTGGGCTGCTGGTGGGTGAGAGCTGGATATGCCCTGTGTGTGCTGGGATCAGAAACCAGCCCTGCCCTGGACTGATCCCACAACGTGACCAGCAGGAAAGGGATTGGGATTGTGTCCCTGTGCCCCACTCAGGTGAGAGCCCACCTGCAGAGCTGCCCCAGCCCTGGGCCCAGCACAGGGAGGAGCTGGAGCTGCTGGAGAGAGCCCAGAGGAGGCTCCAGGATGAGCAGAGGGATGGAGCAGCTCTGCTGGGAGGAAAGGCTGGCACAGCTGGCATTGTTCACCTGCACAGGAGAAGCTTTGGGCTGAGCTCAGGGGGGCCTTGCAGGGCCTGAAGGAGCCCCAGGAAACCTGGAGAGAGACAATTTCCAGGGCATGGCGGGACAGGACACAGGGAATGGCTTCCCACTTTCCCAAACTAGCCAGAGGTTAGGGTTACACTGGATATTAGGAAGGAATTGTTGCCTGGCAGGGTGGGCAGCCCCTGGCACAGGGTGCCCAGAGCAGCTGGGGCTGCCCCTGGATGCCTGGAAGTGTCCAAGGCCAAGTTGGATGGGACTTGGAGCAACCTGTTCAAGTGGAAGTTGTCCCTGCCTACAGCTTGCAACTTGATGATCTTTAAGGTCCCTTCCAACCCAAACCATTCTGTGATTTCATGTTCCTGTTTGGGGGACAGTCCTGCTCCTTCTGAACTGGACACCCCTCACTGCAGGATTCCCACCAGCACCGTGCCAGGGCAGCAGATCCTCCCTGGAGATGAGTGACCTGATCCACTTCCCCACATTAGATAATACCTGTCACGCTGGGCTTTGCCTCTGTCACACTGTGAGTGGCCTTGCCCAGTCACAGCTGCTGGGTAAGTGAATTTTTGTTTTTGCAAGGGCCTGTCTCCTCCCCGCCCTCCTCCTAACCCACTTTTGGGCAAAGCTTCCCACTTGGAAATCTGCCCGTCCCATTAACCTCTGCAAGCAGGGCAATGATTCCAGCTGCTGGAGTGTCTGGGAGCTGCTCCCAAGGGAAAGCAAGGCCTGCTGCTCCAGGGGACATCACTCCTGGGCAGCTCAAAGCAGGCAGGGAGGGGGAGAACCAGCCTGGGCACAGAGGGTCCAGTGCCACCTGCTCTGCCCTCCTGAGTAACCCATAGAAAACTGGTTTTACTCCAGCCAGGAATCCCCACTTCCAGCAATGTTGCTACACATGTTCAGCTTCAAGATATCCACACCTCTTGTTTTCCAGTTTAGTGGTGCAGTTATACAGGTCCCTTCCAACCAGACCTTCCCAGCTGGGAACTCACCCCTCGAAGCCCTGATGCCAGCCGGTCACTAAGGTCACTCGGTGAACCTGTGCTAAAAAACATCCCAGTCCCACACTGCTCAGGAAAATCCCACTGGAACTGGAGCAGGGCAAGCTGGTGGTGATGGGATTGTGTGGGCACAGTGGAGGTGGAACAGTGTTTTTTTGCCTTTCTCTTTCTTTGGAGATGAAAGAGAGAGATCAGAAGAGGGTTGGATCCATTGCCTTACTCGTAGGTGTGTGTGTGTACCTGGTACTTATTTACGTTGGCGTCTGTGTACAGCTGGGCAGATAAAATGAAAGAATTTAGGACATATCTGGCACAGCCACACACACTTTTAAAACACAAGATAAACAATAGATGATTGCATGTTTAAAGCATTTTCCTTGATAAAAGATTGAATAATTTACCAGTAATGACAGGGAGTGATGGAGCGGTCAGCGAAGCACATTGCATGACAATTGCACCACACCAACTCCAGCCATGCTGTTGGGGCTATTTTGTTTGTTTGTCTTGGATGTAATTATTTTTGGCAACCATCTGTTGGAGTTTACAACAGAGCAGATCCAGTGGGAAACGCCCCATGGGAAGCGTGGAGTGGAGTGTGTGTGTAAAAGCAGCGTGGGGAAAATTGGATTTTTTTTTTGCTTGCTTGGTTGGTTGGTTGGTTGGTGTTTTTTTGGTTTTTTTTTTTTGTGCTGGCTTGGAGGAGATGCACTGAACTGGAGAATGAGAACAGGCACATCTGGCAGAGACAAACCCGGGAACAGGATTGTCCTACCTGGTCCCAGCAGCACCTTTGTTGACCAGGAAACACAGACTCATAGAATGGTTAAAATTGGAAAATACTCCAAAATGATCTTGTGCAAGCCTTCATGGATTTTCAACCACCTTTTCAACCAAATTAGAACACTGGTCCAGTTGTTTCTTGAACACCTCCCTGGGTAGCTCCTTCCAATGCTTGACAACCCTTTAATTGAAGAAATTCCTCCTGATTTTCAACCTGGATCTTCCCTGGTGGGACTTGAGGGCATTTCCTTTTGGGAAAAGAGGCTGACCCGCACCCTGCCCACAGGACAGTGCTGCTGTGCTGTTTCTCCAGCTTTCTTTGCCATGGCTGAAGCACAGGGCACCAGGAGCTCACTCATGTGGTGCTGCCAGCTGAGTTAGATGACGCCAAGCCGTGTGAGCTCATGGGTTCAACCCCTTCAGCTTGCTGGAGCTGATAGAAAATCACCAGCTTTGTCTAAATTACAGCTTGGCCCTCATTAGGTGTCAGGGAGTCAGGTCACTGTGTGGGTGCTGCTGTGACCTGGGTCAGTGCCTGCCTGCACCCTGCAGAGCTTGGGGACGTGCCTTTGGGCTCCTTCCTGTGCCCAGGCTCCAGGCTGGAGCCCCAGTGACCCAGGATGCGAGGGGGTTTTGTCTTGATGGACACTGTGTGAGCAAGCCTGGCTCCAGATCTGACTGGGGAAAGGTCTGAACAGATGGTTCAGGCTTGCAAAGCACTCATGTTTCCCTGAAGAACAGGATTTATGGTGTATCAGACGTGTAGGACTGTTTTTGTTCATCTCCTGTTTAGTTTTGCTTAACTCTTCATTTGCTCCTTTCTGCTTTGTCTTTGGCAGCATCCTGACCCAACTCCAAATTGTCTCAGCAGGGGAATCAGGATTTTCCAGATCTCTTTGGCTGTCCCAGCTGGGCTTTCCAGATACTTTTCCACCCCGTCCCTTATTGAAAGACAGAAGCAGCAACCCTTGACCAGGCCAGTGGGCAGAGCCAGATCTTGCCCAGGCTCCCTCTCCACCATCATGAGGAGCAGTTCCATGCACAGGGCAGCCACAACACCCTGTACCCACCCCGTGGCCATGAAGGAGCTCTGCCAGTGCCCTCCCCATTCCCTTTTGTCCTGGACTGTCACCCATCACTGCTTGTGCTCACTCTGTGTCCCAGTGCCCTGCCCAGACAGGCTCTGTCCCTCCTGCCACACAGCAAACACAGGCTGGATTGCATGGGAATCCTGTGGAAAATCACTGAAAATGCCTGTGCAGCAAACAGGTGATTTTACTGTGCACAGCATCACACGAAATTTTACCATCTGTTTACAGTCAGGTTGTGTGGGAGGGAGAATTTAAACAATGGGGAGTTTTAAGGGGGGGAGGGGGAAATTCCTGTGACTTTTAAAGCTGAGATTGCAGATCTCAGGGAGAACTCAAAAAAAAGGGATAGGAACCCCAAGGCTGCAGAAGATGAGCAAGTGCACTGAGAAACATGAGTGTTAGAGCAGGTCTGAGATATTTTCATTTTATTCTGATTTCTCTTAGAAGGGAGTGAGATGATTGGAGTCACACAGTGCCCTTGGCCCATCCCACATGGGATTTCAGGTTTAAAATCTGAAGGGCTCCATCCAGCCCTGCTGCAGGAGGCTGAAAAGTTGGTTCCTTCTTCCCCAAAATCTCCTATTCCCACAGCAGAAAAGCAGGCTGGTTTATGACTCACCCATTCAAGATTATTTATAAAATAATAAGCTGGACTTTGAGCTGTGGCAGCTGAGAGGCAGCACATGTTTGCCAGCTCTGTTACAAGGGTGACACTTGGAAACCTGGCCATTTACACGGTGATTTGTGGACTAAGAAAAACCTCCTCACCTTCAGGAGGAGCTGGGGAAAGTAGCTTGGGTTTCCATGATTTGTCATGGAAAAATCATTGTGTTAGCTTTTAAAAAGAGCAGCCAGAAACTGGGGGGTTTGAAGGTGTCTGACTGTTTGTGCTGACCTGGGATTCATCTTGTGAGTGAAAGAGGAAATCTTGCTGAAGATGGGCAAAATAGCAGTCCAGGGCAAGTGAGGGGAGGATCACTGTCCTGGTCTAGGTTTAATTAATTAATATTCCTGAAGAGGAGAGCTGCTTCTTGATGTTTATCATAGAATCATGGAATTGTTTGGGTTGGAATGGGCCTTAAAGATCATCTAATTCCACCCCCTGCCATGGGAAGAGACACCTTCCACTATCCCAGGCTGCTCAGAGCCCTGTCCAACCTGGCTTTGGACACTCCCAGGGATAGGGCATCCACAGCTTCTCTGGGAAATCTGTTTAAACCTTTTATGGCTCCTGCTGGTGAAGTCATGGCCATGCAGAAATATTTGTTTCTGGCCTTTACATCTTCCCCTACAGCAGATTCAGCTGTTTCACTGTGGCTTGCAAAGCGTGGGCTTTGCAAACTTGCATTTCTAATTTTTCTCTTTGCAGACCTTTTGTTGTGGCTTGGGTGTTTCCCGTGGGCCTGCTGCCTGCAGCAAGCAGAGCAGTAACCTTCAGTGCTGCAGGCCTGCAGAAAGTTTAGGATAAATTTGTCCTGGGAAGCAGTTGCAAGATCAACCAGGGGATGATTTAGTTTCATGCCAGGCTAACGCTGTGCCTACGCTGCAGACAGATTCCATTCAAAGTAAAGTTAAAATGGCAATGAAGATAAAGGAGCCTGAAATGTAACAGTTAAAGAAAAAGAGACTGAACTTGAGTTTGTTAATCAGTAGTTTTTAGATCTTCTTTTCTGCTCCAATCCAAATAAGCTCTGGCTACCCATCTGTGCTGTGACCATGCCTGTTCTCTCTGCAAACACACACCCAGCCTCATGAAGCACCATCTTTCCATGCAGAAGTGGGGTTTGCTGTTGTGATCTTGAAATTAGACCTGCAAGAAGTTCATGTCACAATGTTCCTGTTTGCCTAACTCTGTTTGTTCATAGCAAAAAAAACCTGTGCTACATTTGCTGAGGCTGATGAGGTTTGACTTTGACACCTCGATGCCACCTGATCCATTTCGAGCAAGAATTTGCTGCTGCCTGGCAGCTGTGGCTTAATTTTCCAGGATGGTGCTTCCTTCCCTAGCTGTGCCTGAGGCAGATTCTGGTTAGGGATGGTTCCCTGTGCACAACATCTGCTCTGCTGTGTGCTGGTCACGAGATCTGCTGGGCTTGTGTAAGCCTGTGGTGAGCTCTCCTGGCACCGGGTTTTTCTGCGCACGGATCGCTGCCAAGTGTTTCGGGCTCCAGGCTCTGCCAGCTCCCCACTGCTCACACAGATGGTTCCAAAACCCTCTGTGCAGATCATTTCCCTCCTCTGACAGGGTGAGGTGTCTTCACGCCACGGTGCAGTTGCGTTTTCACTGGAAGGTGCTTTCAAAAGTAAACCTCCATGTTCTTCACTCACCAGTCATTCTCGAAAACCAACTGAAGTTTCTTTCTGAGTTTTATTTAGCTAGAATTTGCTCCCTAGTGCAGCAGGCATTACCATAAAATCCTGTTTATTAGTAAACTCAGTGACCTGCCCTGGTGAAAATCCCTTTCCAAAGTCCCACCCTGTTCCTCGGCAGTAGGTGCAACCACCGAGTGACGTTAGTTTTGTAGTTTGAGGCTTAAAAAAAAATACCCCAAACCAAACCAACGTGTAATAATTTGCAGATGTTGGCAGATGGCGATGATGCATGAGTTGAAGCTCTCTTTGGGTGCCAAACCACAAATATATATATCATTTTTTATAGTCTCCCATTCCTGGAACTGAAGGAGGCTTCAAAACAATCAATGTGTAAACACAAATACAGAGCACTGCCTTCTGAGCAACACCAGTGCTGCTACTGCTGCTGCACACAGCGGGCTTTTTCTTAGTGGCTGTGTCCTTCTTCAGAGCTGCTTTTTGTCCTTTATTTACAGGCACAGGTCCTGCAGGGCCAGTGCAGCTCCTGCAGAACGAGGGGAGGTGTTCACACTTTTTAAGTTGCTGACCAGTGTAGGCTGTTTCAGGCTGAAACCAGGAAAGAGTGATGTTTTATTTACTGCTGGATTTCCTTATGGGCTTTCTGCTTAGCAGCACCATGCCCAAGGGCTTTGAAAGCTGAGGTTTTCTCTTTATTCCTTGAAATCTTTATGGCTCCTTTCCCTCCACTGCCCTCCATGGGTATTTTCCTTCTAAACCAAAGGAGCCACCTTAGAAGATGAGTTTTCTTTTCACATGAGGGCCATGCAGAAAATGACATCAAGCTTACTTTGAAGCTAATTTTGGTGTCTTTTAGACACCTTTTCTTGCTGGGAAATGAGCTGATATCATCACCCTGACAACCCAGGGAGGGCCAGGTTGTGGTCAGCTGCAAACCACTTGCAGCCACTCTCTATCAAATTGAACTTTCCAGCATGGTCTGCCGTGGCTTTGGGGTATTTGTTGTTAGATTGTGTCTAGGGCACCAGTCAGAAACTGGGACACCATTGGACTGGATCTAGTACAGCCAGATATTGGAGAGAGAAGCTCCTTCCCAAAAAAATTTAGGAATAGAAGTGCAGGGCAGCAGCTGGCAGGTGAAGGAGTGAGATGAGGGGACAATAATCAGGAGGGAATTTGGTGTTCTCAGCATTCACTGTTGTATTCCTTCCTGCATTTATTTATTGCAGCTCTCCTGGCAAAGACAAAGGTTTTAAGAAGACTTTAAAGAGGGTGACGAAATTCCTGAGAGTTCTTTCCACAAATCTGCCCTGGAACATAGGAGGAACTTGGGAGAAAACCCAGAGGTGCTTGTGAAGTGGCAAACTGAAGATGGAAGGGGCACTGCTGGCCAAACACGGTGCAGAATGGAAGCCCAGCATCCAAGGGGGATGATGTGATGCTGATGGTTTGGTGTACCAAGGAGAGAGCACTGGTGAGGGAAACCATCTCTCTGCAGTGTTTGAGATGTGTGGAAGCAGAATGGGCTTTTATTTATTAAGGCTAAAGAAAAAAATGTGCTGTCTGAGCACAGATGTAAGGGATTGAAAGGCCACAGAGGGGATTTTTAGCTGCCTGGATGGGAGGGAGACCACATAATTTAGAGAGATGACAGAGGGAGTTTGTGTAAGCTGGACAAAGCAACCACAGGGACCTTTGATCTTACTGGTTAAATCCCAAATGATGCAAAGGTGTCGGAGAAACCAGGTGAAAAATGGGATTTTGTTCAACAAGGTCTTATGTAAAGTACTGGGCTTAGCTGAGAAGAAAACAACCATGTAGCTCTGCCTGCTCTCTGGAATTTCTTGAGGAAAAAAAGCAATTCTTCAACTCCTGGCTATGTGGGGAGTCTGCAGGACATTTTGCTGTTTGCTGTAGTGAGCACTAATAAAGATGTGAATGAACTGTGCTCCAGGAAAGATCCACAGCTGGAATGGAGAGCAAGGAGAACAGGGAGTAGATGGACATGGTTGGGTAGGAATTGGGGTGGTTTGGTCTAGAAAAGTGAGGGATGGGACACAATGTTGTAATATAAAAGGGTTATAAAAGATGAATCCATTCTGCTTCTCTGTGGTGATTAGGGCAAGAAGTCCCAGGCTTAAATTATGGCAGGAATAAGTCAGACATCAGGAAAAAAAAAACTTTCTACCAGTCCAAATAGCAAAATCAGGTTTAAAGTGGCTGGAGAAGCTCTGCAGGCTCTGTCATTGGAGGTTGTTTCAACCCAGGTAGCCAAAAATGGCTCATTAAGGATGGTTGGGACTGCCCTGCTCCCAGGGATGGGCCTGATGTCCCCATGAAGTCTCTCCCAGCCCTGAAGATTCTCCCTGAAGATGAGGTTGCCCACAAGAATTAACATGAAGGAATTAAAGGCAAGGTTACACATGGCGTGAGTCCTCCTTTCATGTGCTAAAAGAAGTTTAAAATCTAGGGACAGAATCAGCAGGCAACTGCAGCTCAGGGTAAAGGGTGGTATGAGTAAAAACACTGGCTTGGAAAAGCTCATTTAATGAGACTGAGGGTGTTTCCAGTGTGTCTCCATGGCAGGAAATTGTTAGAAGAGGGCCTAGAATGAGAAAGGAAGAAAGGAACCACTCAAAATGGTGAATGGACTTGGAGACAGAAGGAAAAAAAGAGACCAGTCTACAGCTGGAGAGGGTTAAAAAAATTAGTAGTATCAGAAAGAATCAAGTGCACTCATAATGTGAAAAGAAAAATGTTGGAAGAGGCATGGCTGTTCCTTCCAGGGGAAATCAGCAGACAGTTTAAGAGAGGGATCACATGCAGATAAGCCACCAACAAATGTCATCTCCTTTGTGCTCAGTCCCATGGTGCAGTCACAGAAGAAGAGGGACCACAAGTGACAGAAGGGTCTGTGGGCTCCTTGTTCATCTTCTGCCATGTGGAACTGGGAAACCTCTCTGGAGAAGTGGAGACAGATGGAAGAGTGTGGTGATGAGTCAGAGGTGATGAGAAGAAAGCTGGGCTTTCTGGTCTAGGATCCAGAGTGAATTCCTGGGTAGGAATCCCTCAGGACAGGAAAGTGGGAATCCTCAGCTGGAAAGTGGGACGGGGTAATGCTGGAGGGAAGTCAGTGGAGTCATGGAGCAAAAAGCATCAGTAGTGTAAGGAAGGGACAGAGAAAAGAAGTGTCAGATGTGACAAGGGCTGCCAGTGGCCAGGGCAGACCTTGTGTTGGGAAGCAGGAGCCAGCAGGAGGGATTTGGAGGCATGTGAGAAGGAATCAGAGCAGTGCCACTGACTTAGAGGGAGGAAGGAGCTCAGAGTGGGTCCCAGCAAAACAAAAGTTGTCAGTGGTGACAGGCTGGGAAGTGTAAAAACACATATGTACAGTGACTGGGTGTGAAGGCAAGGATTGAGAGATGATGCACAAAGCAAGTGGGAAACAGATGGGAAGTTCTGATCTGGGGAGAGGGATGGGAAAAGGCACAGTGGAGTGACCAGCCTTGGGGCAAATGGGAGAGTACAGCCAGCAGCAGGGTGAGGGTGATGGGAGATGAAGGAGACAGAGGGCAGGATGTAGATGGAGGGCCAGGACTGGAACAAGGGTGAGGGATGAAGGAGTGGGGATGTAACCTCTGGAATGAGAGTGAAAACAAGAGGATGACTGTGCAGGGCTGCATTTCTGGAGAGAGCTGAAGGGAACCATGAGGGGCCTGGCAGTGAGTGCATTCTGGGCAGTTCACCTGCAGTCCTGAAATCTCTCATCCCCACTGAATGTCCCTTAGCTCCTCTGTCTTCCTCCCCACTACCTAATCAGCCTCTGAAGTTCTGAATTCCCAGCTGGAATGTCCCTTAGCTCCTCTGTCTTCCTCCCCACTACCTAATCAGCCTCTGAAGTTCTGAATTCCCCACTGGAAGCCTCTCCAGTGGGGACAGCCAGCCCCCTCCCCAGCTGGCAGCGGTGCCAGATGCTGCTACTGGAGACTAAAATGCACTTTGCCTTTTGTATTCAAAGCCCAGTCAGTTGTCCCCAAGGTGAATCAGAGGACTTCTGTGTTTTAGAAAGAAAAATCCAAGCCAGCAACTTTAAATTATGCACAAGCCTCGGGAGACCTGTATCTCTCTGTGCATTATCCTGAGCCCAAATAGCACAAGTGTTTGAGCAAAAAGGCCATAAAGGCTTTCTGGGTAAATTCTCCATATTTTAAAATAAGTTTCAATGGCTGCTGTGTTTCTCTCCAGCTGGTGGGTGAAGGCAGCCCTCTGTAGAGACTCTGTTCATTGCCTGGAATCTGCTGGCACCTGGAGCAACCTTTCTTTGGCTGTGCCCAGGAGCTGAGCTGCAGCCCCCGAGGTGGAGAGAGCTGGCTGGGACACCCGGAGGGTGACACTTCCTTGGCAGGTCTTCCTGCACAGCCTGTGCCAGTGGCTCTGTGGGAAGCCTGAGGAAGCTGCAGCTCTTCTCCTCCTGCCTCCAGGAAAGCTGCAGCACGTCACTGTCCCTGTCTCTGTCCCTGTCTCTGTCACGGTGAGCATCGGTGCCATCGCCTCTCTCCTGTCCCCCAGCTCATTCTGAGGAGCAGCAGCTCACTCCAACAAAAAGTGCCCATTCAAAGGATAAACCAAAGAATCCCTCTGAAAAATGGGTTGGACTTGGCCGGGGTTACAACATATGAGAGCACCAAGGTGTAAGCCAAGGCCAGGGGATTGGTATCCAACAGACTGTGGCATTCACATTTTCTCTCTCTCAGGATTTTTCATGGAGAAGCACAGAGAGAAGAAGAGAAAACCATTCTTATCTCTGCTCCTTTGTTTTCCACATGTGGAATGTGTTTGGAGATTGTTTACCTGCAGTGATTGCTTGATTGGATTCTGGTGATGGTGTTTGGGTTCAATGACCAATGGAATCCAGCTGTGTTCTGGACTCTGAGCAGAGAGTCACGAGTTTGTTAGTTAGATATGGTAAGTTAAGAAGTAAGTATGTAGAATAGTATAGTATCTCTTTAAATAGTGTATTAATGTAATATAGTATAGTTTTAATAAAGCAAGTGTTCAGCATTCCAAAGCCTTGGAGTCAGAATCATCAATCATTCCTTTGTTGGGTTCACCTGTGCAATCTATACAACAGGCAGCTGAAGGAATGGGAAGGGATTCAAACCTGAATCCCTTTCTCATGGTCCACCTCTGGAAAAGACTACAGGATCTCACATTCCACCAGCAGTGGAGATCTTTGTCAGAATCAGATTAATTTACTTTTTGTTTTCACATGAACCAGTGCTATCAGGACTTTGCTTCTTTCTCAGTCACATCAGGTCAGTGGTGTCTGAGGCATGCAGTGATGATGCACAATCTTGCACAACGACCTCTTGTTCTGGGACTAAAAGCTGTTTGTTTACATAGTATAAGATGGCCTTTCAGCCATACAATGTTGGTTCAGTTTAATGACACTTGTGAGTTTCCCTCGATGCAGGAGAGCAGCGACGTTGCGCAAGGCAGAGCGAAGTTTCCCATGTGTGCTGTGAGTCAGTGTTCTCCTGGCGTCTCAGAAACAGAAATTAGGGAGCAAGACATCACATCCTAGCACTGTGTAAGTCAGGGTGCTGTGCTTTGGGTTGTTTTTTCAATTTAAATTATCTTCTCTCACAGAGCCTGCTAATTCTTTTGCAGAACGAGGGTGCTCCATGTTTCAGGGAGCAGCACCAGGACATTTATCAGGCAGGATTCCTCTGAACCAGTCACCCTTAATCCCTTTTACAGCAGAGAAACAAATGCAAATAAGATGCAATTCCCCTCTTCTGGAGTGTCTGCAAGGTGCTCTGCCATTAAACACAATTACAGAGTGGAGCTCAAACCCAGCTTCCACTCCCAGCTCTGGAAACCAGAACAGGGGCTCAAAGTTCAGCCCCAAGTGTCTGTTTGCTCTTCAGCTGAAGTGTGAGGAGTGCTGAGTTCTCTCTCTGAATGCTTCAGCTGGTGCTGGATATCACCTGGCTCCTCCCCATGCTTCTCCTCTGGGCACGGAGGGATGTTGGGACAACTCTCCTGAGCTTCAGCTTCTTCCACCAGAACCCAGAGTGCCGTCCAGCCCGGCCCTGAACACTTCCAGGTCGCCTCTAAATGGTTAATATTATTGTTTAATGCCTAAATAACAGTGCAGAATGTGCCTGGAGTGCATTTCCTGAGCTGCCATTAGTCATAAGGATTCCACACCGTGTGTGAGTCTGTATATGCAGAGCCCGGTGTCACGAGGGTGTCACATGGAGAAAGCACTTGCAAAAAATGTTTAAGAGCTAAACAGACAAAAGAAACATTATTATCACCATTTTAGCAGAGTGAAGCAAGCCTCTGAGGCAGTGGTTACCCAAAAAATCTGTGTCAGCCAGGAACTGAAAGAAAAATCCCTTTCCAGTTCTACTGTAATTCAGATTTTATTAACCAAAATTATGTCTTAAACACCTGTAAAGCTGAAATCTGATTTATTCAAAAAGTCAGTCAGTTGCTTCTCAGAGCTGTGATTAACGTTTGGGTCCCTAAATTTAAGTCTTTGCTTGGACTGGTACAAACTTCTGAAGTCTGGAGCTGCCTCTGATTGTCACAGTTTCTTCTCAATTCCATCCACTACAGGCAGGAGTTTGGTCCCTGCATGTCTGCACAAGGAGCCTCATCCAGTCATTTAATGTTTTCTCTTTTTTTCCTCGATAAAATTTGATATATTTCACCAAATAAGTTCCACCATGAGGACCTACAGCTCTTTGAACTAAACAATAATTTAAATAAGTAAGGTAATTCTGTGGCAGCCTTCTCAGCAGCTTGGTGTTGATGCTTGAAAATGCATTTCCTTTCTGTTGGTTTTTCCTCATTCTTTCTTTAAAGGAGTGTTTCTTTAAAAGCTTTTAAAAGCTTTTCATATATATATATATATATATATGGGTTTTTTTTTTTCCCAGAGTACAACATCTAGAGCTCTTTTACAATTTAGCTGTTTTTTCCAAGTTCATGTCTTGGCTCTACAAAGCAGCTGCACTCCCAGGAGATCCTTTATTGTAACTGTGTAAAACATTATGAAGTGTGGGAAAAATCTTGATCTCTTGTTGTTTTTGTATTTCTTTGTGGAGGGGGGCTGTTTTTCTTCCCCCCTTCCCCAAGACAATTGATTTATGGGAGAGGTCTCAGCCAGCCCTTCTCATTACCTCAGGGGTTTTTTATGGTTTGATATGAAATACAGCCAGCATTTAAAAATCTTTCCTTTACTCCTCACCTATGGTTCCCCCATACCGCGGGTT
>VXBC01003563.1:231222-250918 GCA_013399945.1 Ploceus nigricollis | reverse complement strand
CGCCCCACGGCCCCGCCGGGAGCCGGGGTGCCCTGGGGGGGCTGCGGGCCGGGCAGCCCGGGCCGCACTGGGGCACCCGGCTGCGCAATGGCGTCGCCGCCGAGGAGAGCCAAGGGCTGGCGCAGAGCCTGGCGCTGCTCGGTGATGGGAGCCTGAGCCATCGCTCCCACCTCTGCTGCTGGGGCAGCCGAGCAGCTGCTCCCGAAAGCAGGAGGGTTTGCGTTAGAGCAGAGCGAGCCGGGGCCTGCGGCAGCCCCGGGGCCGCGGTGAGCGCCGAGCAGGCTGGCAGCGCTGTGCCCGGCCATGGCAGCAGCCACACGCATCCGCTGCCCTGGGTTCGTGTGCTTCGCAAAGCCAGATCCTGCAAATCTCCATGAACGCTCCCACTAAATTCCGAGGGCATTTTCACGTGTGAGACTTAACTCGCCTGCAAAAGTATTCCCAGAACTAGGCCTCACTTAAACTATCCATGGCAGCCTGAGTTTAAGTAGCTCCTCATCTAGAAACCAGTTGTTACCCACACATTGCATCCCAAACTGCTGCAGCACCACACCACCTACTCTGTGACCGCAGAGCGTCCCAGCAGAGCCCTGAGACAAGTTTCCCTCTTCTGTGTTGCTTTTCGCACTGCCTATTATAATAACAACAAGTTACAACATCGCCAATGCACAGGTAACTAGCACAGCGGAGTCCGTGAAGGGATGCATGTAGCCGGGCTGAAACGAAATTATTTTTTTTGCAACTGCCTCTGTTCAGCCTTAATATTAGCATTAATACTTTCATTTTCCTCATTTAAATACAATAAAAGGGAAAATTGCCTTTGCTTAATATTGTTACTACTCAGGTTTTGCAATTCCAGTTTTTATAAGGCGATAAAGTCAGGGAGAAGTTAGTGTACACCTTTTCTGTTGCTGGGCTCAGTGCCCTCAGCAGCAGCTATGGTGGGATCATGTATTGCAGCTGGGAAGAGAGTTGGGGAAGAAAGAAAAAATTCTTGGAATATCATACAGTCCAAGCATCATTTCCAGAAGCCTGAAATTGAAAGCACTGGGTTGTGTTTTTTTTTCTTTTTAAACCCAAGCTACTTGGGATGCTTTCTGGCTTAGCTAGAAAGACAAGTTTGCTACATGTTTCTGTTCTGGAATCATTTTGAACTGCCTTTAGTCTAAATTCTTACCTGTCTTAACTCTGCTGTCTCAGCAGAGTACATTACTGATACATGTTTTTGGTAGACTTGAAAAGCAGTGTGTACAGCTTGATTGTTGTCTGTATTTTGCCATTCATTTTTAAGTGAGGCTCTTTTGACTGATGTGAGGAATTTGTTTGAAAGGATGAAGGGTATGGCATAGCTACCCAAGATGCTACTTAAAATTACACCATACCTCAGCTAACAGAGATTTTTCATTGTGATTGTCACACTTTTAAAAGCGCGTGAGTTAATCAAATTGCTGTTTTTGGAATGCACTTAAAGGAACATTAAAATGCATTAATTTCATTAAAATAAATGAGCAGATAGGTAACAAAACAAGTACCAGCCAAATAAGCAAGATCTCAACTATGGAGCCAAATCCAGCCCTAGTGAAATCATCTAAGTTGTGCTTGTCTACAGCACATTTAACTTGGCTTCTGCAGTCACACAGCTGACGCTTTATTTGGTTTTCAGAGGTGTGTATATTAAAAATGTGAGAGCCATGCTGCTTCTCCAGCGTGATTAACCACTGAAGTGAAATTCACCTGGTTCCCATTTAGCTCTGCTGTGCAGTCCTATCACACATGCAGTTTTTGGTGTGCACACACACCTGAGATGCAGAGAGGTATTCCTAGCCCCTGTGTCAGTCTAAGGGGACGTGAGTTGGGTCTGAAGTGAGGGTGTGCTGAGGTAGATTTCAGCAGAGGCTTTTCACAACCAGCTGCATACATATGCTCCAGTTAATAGGCTGTACTGGAGTCTGTGCTACCATCTTTCATTACTGCTGTTACTCATGCCAGTGAGAGTAAAGGAAGGGTTGGTGTGTTTGTAATCACATATTAATTTGCTATGTAGATATATCCTAAGAACCTCTCAGCCCAGGAAAATTATGCTGGAATAAGGTTGGATGTGAATGTAAAGCAGAACTGTGTTCAGATAGTTTATTCATTCTGGAATGACTGAGTTGTTTCCTGGTTTCACTTAATCCACTTTCAAAGTGGATTAAGGTAATTCAAGAAACTGAATTCTTACACTGGCATAAGAGTTGTCTACACATGGGTTAGTCGACCATAATTACTGCAGTGTACCTAATAAGTGTCTTAAAATAACTTGGTGTGTAGACAAGTCCAGAGTCCCACAGGTGAAAACAACAGAATTTAGTCATTTTGTATAACATGAGGTTAATTTAGCCCAACATTTGACC
The DNA here is from genome assembly GCA_013399945.1 of Ploceus nigricollis. Taxonomy (NCBI): domain Eukaryota; kingdom Metazoa; phylum Chordata; class Aves; order Passeriformes; family Ploceidae; genus Ploceus; species Ploceus nigricollis. The sequence continues at coordinate 248,525 of VXBC01003563.1, read as the reverse complement.
TACTTCTTTTCTCATGAAGCATATTTAATTCATTACAGGTTTTTCTTCCTTAATGAAATCCCCACAACAGAAATGTATTTATGATCAGTTTCAAGATAGCAATGCCATATGCACTCTACTAAAAATAAAGAATTTAACCAGTATATACTCTAAATACCTTCTCAACTGCCTTAAAGAGGAGAAAAGGTTCTTTACTGGAAGAAATACCAGCTTCTCAATCATAAATATTTTGAGTGGGTTGTTCTATACAAAAGGTAAACAAACCCCAAAGCTTTGCTCTGCCCTCTGAGACACCCATGATCCATCTGACTGCATTCCATTCATAGCAATAGCACCCAGTCTGACTCAGCAATATTAGTTCCTGAATGAGGAACCTCACAAACTCACACAGAACGGTTTGCAGAACAAGAGGGCCTTCAGGAGGCACCTTAAGAATAGAGAGCTAATTTATTGTTTGCTTATAAAGGTCTGAATCAGGGAGAACCTACCTGAAACCCAGGCAGCCTCTCTGCCTCTGCTCTGAATCAGGTGTATTGCATCACTGGCATACAGGAAAGTGACTGAACTGATAATGAGAACATACGAGATGTTTTGTGACCTTGTGCCAAGCACAAAAGTTTGTCAAATGTCATTCAGTGTCATTCCATGCCACAGACATCCAGGGAAGAGAGGTGACTCTCTAATGTGAATGAAGCCTCCTAAACTTTAAGCTTAAGACTTTTTGTTGGTTTTTGTTGGTTTGGTTTTGTCAAAGAAGGGGGCGGGGGGGATGGAACCAAACAAAAACTAGATGGGGTAGAAATTATGTAAACTCAGGTAGTAAACAAGCCAATTTTTTGAAAGAAGCATAAATATAAAAGCCAAATGATACAAATTGCCGACCCTTTAAACATTGACATAGGAAAAGCCATTAAAAGCTATGAAGATGAAAAAATCCAACTTCTACTTTGTGTCAAAGACTGCAATATGTCACACATTACGGAGAGTAACCTGGAGTCTTCCCTTACACAGATAAAGTAGTCCCAACTACTCTGTGTAACAGGCAAGGATGCACACAGGATTCACAAGTTGTGATTACAAGCATGGCTTTGCCCTCCTGTGCTTGTCTTGGTTAAGGATATAGGGAATGGATTTCACCTACAACTCCCTCATGCCAAATCTGTTTATCTAAGTAAGACTAATTCTGGTAACAAAATAAGCATTGACTGAAGAAGGTAAACGTGGAGAAACAAACAAGAAATCAAGTACTTAAATTCTGTGGTGCATGACTTTGACCATGGGTCGTGATATTAAGGCTCAAATATTAAGCCTGGTATTAAACTCAGGTTGAAGGCAATGAGAGTTTTATAGGAGCATGCCTGATCTGAAATCCTGCTTGAATAAAAAAAATGGATTGGATTGTTGCACACTCTGCTTCTGCTGAGACACCTCTGAGCGTTGGATCCACCTGCAGTGCTGGGGTATCCTGGCTCTCCCCCACTCCTGTCATTACAGGGGCATTACTCATCCAGAGAGGAAGGTGTCCTAAATCCCCAAGACGATTGGCACAGCACACACAAGAGGAAATCTCAGCGCGCAGCCAATGCCAGGCAATGAAGGATCCTCTGTGGGAGTTGGTTAGTAGTGCCAATGTTTGATATTTGTCGTAACAACCACCGACTGTTTTGTTTTTTGTTCTAACAATGTGAATTATGCATTAAACATTAATACAAGTGAGTGTACTTTCTTTTGATCTTCAAGCATAATCATTTCTAATGAGAGCTTATACATGAGCATTGAAACAAATCCCTGAGTCATGTGAATTTACATTGGTTTTACTCTGTGGGAAAGATCCCACATGAGTTACTCATGTCTGTAAAACATAACATACTTAGAAGAAAAAAAATGAGCTTGCATTTGTCTGTTGGAACATAAATATCTGCGTAGACATTTGGCTTGTGCTCTAGCAGTAATGAAACATTAAAAAGTTAATTTATCAGAGATCAGGATTCAGGGTGGGGCCTTCAACTAATGTGAGATCCAAGTCGGCTCAGAATAAGCTCACCTCTTAGTTTCTCCCATCTGGCTTCTTACAAGAGTTGAGTCTAGTATTCAGAGGAATTTGAACTAGCTCTAAGTAAAGGGATCAGAATTTGGCTTGCTTGATAGAGGTAAAAGTTGCCAAACTGCCATCACCAAGTTATAATATGCCAATCCATGGCAAGCAAACTGTGCAGTGCTAAGTGGCACCTCTCCAAATGCCCTTGACAGCCAGTGTGGGCCAGACCCACTGTAGAACCTGCTTGGCCATGTTTAATATCTGCACTTCTTAAAACAACAGTCACAAATGGTGCATTCCATAAAAACATAAACACTATGGATTGTGCAACTGCCAAGACAGCTATTTAAAATGCAAACAGAATTTAAGCCCTTTCCCCTTTGACACACTGCACAAATATTAAACCAACAAGCGATTAACAGTCTGCACTTCAGCAGCCGTGCTGCGTGTGCAAGGGACAGGCAGCACACTGGGGAAAGTACAGTACGTGATGGGCCCCGTTCCTGGGGCTGCAGGTGCTCACTGCAAGATTTCCAGAATGCCTCTTGCCTTTCCAAACAGACCTCAACGCCAAAGGTTGCAGGAGGTGGCTGTCAAGAAGGTATTATGTTTAATGGCAGATAGGCTCTATCTATGATTAAGGTCGTATCTCAGGAATTCTCAAAAGCCCATTAATGTATTTTATTCTTAATGTGTAAGTGCTAAAGGAGTCCTGGAAGCCAGAAATCCAGGATTACCCCACATAATTCAATGTTTTCACAGGAGGCTACAGTCATGCTCTCTGCTGCTTCCCTTCTTTTGCCTGAATAACCTTAAATGCTGATGGTACATCTTCAAAAGGAGAGTGGAAGCAGCCTATGCATAGAATAGTTTATAGACTGGAAGAAGAGCAAACACAAAACCCTTCATCCCTGAACTTGAATTCTGCAAGTGCTCTGTTTTATATAATGGCAGAGGAACTGACACTATTGCAGTAGAGAAGAAAGCACCCAAGACACTCCATTATGGAATCCCAACACTGTTTGTATTAATTATCTTCCCTGAGGTTGCACAACTTCACCTGGCATGTAAAGTTAAAAGATAGATAGGTCAATATTGGGTCTTAAATAATTTTGGATAGAAAGACCTCAACTCCATCTAGACTCTGCTTGAAGCCCATTGACCTTATCCAGCTTAAAAAGTTTGGTGAGTCTTCTGGCTTTTCAGAATGCGTCAGTACATCCCCAGGCACACACAAAGAGCTGTGCTTGCAGAGATGGGATAGATACAGGTAGAAAATGGTGTACAGAAGCATGTAGGGAGGCTTCTCTAAGCATCAGCCAGGGTGACAAAGCATACTGGCCCATGGGTTCCCAGGCTGTATTCACAGCCCTGGAATGCCTGCTGGAAACACTCCCCTGTAATTTAGCTCATTTGGTGTGCATTAAGGATGCTCATTTCTAGACCCCTAAGTGAAATGTGATACTGAACTCATTCTTCCTCTTATACCAGCAGGCCTCAGCAGATGGCCAAGAGGCTGATGGGAAGGAGAGAACACCAGTTTTAATCCAGTTGCTCATGATGGAAAATGATGAGAAAAGTGAAAAGATCTTATTCCGCAGACCAAGGCATTTACTTACATTTAACTGTCTAACCTCAGTCAGAACCCTGAATTCCACTACTCTATGTGAATGTTATGGTATGGTGAAGTCTTATTTGGTAATTACCTGGTCAGAACCACAGACTAGAAACTAGATATGCAGCCGGTGAAGGCCCAGTGGAGTCATACCAGTTTACGCTAGCTGAGAATCCAATCTTTGATTTCAAATTAAAAAATTGAGAAGCTACATTTTTCCATGGCATTTTGGTCATATTATACAGGGGGAAAAAATAAGCAAGAAAATAAAAAATAAAGTTGTGGCTATTTATATAACCAACACAGAAGCAGAACCAATGTGAAATCTTTAGCAATGAAATTCTACATCCAAATTGTTAGGTATTTCAGTGTTGGTGCCATTTGGATTACTGCTTAACTTTAGGGCAGCAAGGTAAGCTCATTTTCTTGCCTCTGTCTTTTCAGCCACCATTAGGGCTGCAACCTTCCCATCCTCCAGGGAGAGGGAGAGAAGTTACACAATGGGTATTTTATCGTGGGCGGATGTCTAAATGTGAAGGGAAACAATTGAATTTTAATGACAATTTTGCGACTCTTGAAGTTAATTTCTGGGCAGTGCAGAAATTAGTGGGGCTTGCTGCTGCCAAGAGCTGCATGTTCTCCTCTCCTTCTGATGTTAGCAGGATTACAGGTCTCAGCTTTTGGCAGAAGTAACTCCCAAAATAGTAGGTCCTTCTTTCTTGCCTTCTCTCAAAAGGGACAGCAAGGGAACTGCTGCTGTCAGACCCAATCAAGAGTTAGTGCAGAGCAACGGCTACAAAAAACAGGGTAACTGCACCAGATTTACACTACCAGAGATGTGTTCTCATTAGGTATTTACAGCATAGTAGCATTATCCGGGGTGGAATGGTAAAATTGTTAGGTGCTGCACAAAACATTTAACCGGAAAAAGTTTCTGCATCCAAAAGCACTACAAAAATGATTGAGGAAGGAGAGTGGCAAACAATGGGATATCCTGGGAAAAAAAGTACACCAGTGATTACAGCAAAGGCAGCCAGCTATGAAGGCTTTTCCTACACGCAGGGTAACAATAATTCTGCCAAAGAGGCAAGTTATTTCCTTTTTAGCTATGCTATTTCCACTGCATTACTGAATCATGGTTTGTTAATAGCTTACAAACATTAAGTTTAAAAAGGTTTAGGAACTTTGTCATACAATATGTAACAATTTATCAATTTCTATAAAAATACATAATCCAATAAGTTTTGGGGTTGTGGTTGTCAGGGTTGAGTTTTTTAATGCCTTTAATAAAGAAGGGATAATTTTGGTCTTGTTTTTGTCTTCTTAGAAGATTCAGAAAGGAATATAATGGGTAGTCCCAAAACCTGTATGTATCTAATTGTAGATAGCAAAGTAGAAAATAAAAGATGCTTCAAAATAGTTCCAGTCATTTAATCTGCACCGTAGTTGGATGATAGTGTCAAGCATTTTCACCAAAAGCATGAGACCCACTACAGAGGACTGTCTTTTCAATTTTGGGCTATGCAATTATAGCCCCAAACAGGTCATGGAAGGGATCAGCCTTCCCCATGTTACCCCTCTGGTCAGATGGCAGCTCCAGCCAAAAGGAAAGAAAAGAGGACAGTCGTAGCCACCTGGCACTGCCTTTTTGCACAGCAAAAAGCAGGCAGGGGAGGAGGGACCTGGTACCCAGCCAGGTGTGGCAGGACTTACAAGCCAGGCTGCCAAGCTGAAGCTCATCCTCTGAATGGGATTCTGCAGGGGAGGGCACAGAGAAGGTAACATTGGGGAACTGCTTCCCTTGCAAAGATCTCTGCGTCCCCATTTACCCTCTCCCATGACATGGCCAAACATGCCTCTTATTTGGCAGAAAATTTTCAGCCTAGTATTGAGTATGTTACTGTGTCCACCAGCCCACTACATGGTGTACATAAAACATCATTCAGTTACAGGGGAATTAAAAGAAGCGTTAGGGAGACTCACATTACTGACTGATACCTGACCACTTTATCCTGACACTGTTTTTTATATACTGTACCCAGAGTTTAGCTGTGTCCATTATTTCCTTCTACTCACTTATTTCTGCAAAGGTGATTTTACTTAGATCAAATTTTTGCACTGTACTACTGGATACTATGGTACAGTTCATTGCTCTAGAACAATTTCACTCATTTAGAAACCCTACCATAATGTTTTGCCACTAGATTTCTGCTGAGAAGTAGAGGCACTAGCTCACAAACACCCCTTCCAAGTCCTTATGGAGCCTTCCCAAAAACCTGTGTTACGCTTATCAGGCTTGAACACACAGCTAAGACTCTGTGTCCGTGCTCTGAACCCTTGGGACATGGGTGCTTGGTTAAGACTACAGAGAAAGGAAAAGCATGGCCACGATCAACAGTCAATCATTTTAATGGCTGTTAATGTAAAAATATATTGCTAATATTCCTAACCTTACTTACTACAGCCAGATATACGGTAGGAGACATGGTTTTGCATAAACCAATTTTTTTTTTTCTTTTTAACTCTTTTGTATGAGTGATGATTTTTGAGAGATTGGTGTAGTAATGTTCAGTTGTTACGAGACTGCTGCTTCACATTTCTATCTGTGCAGCTGGAATATCAGATTTCTGTCTAAGTTACCAAGACCACTCAGAGTTAACATCCAGAAACAGTTTCCTCTATTCCAGCAGTAGTTGCCACTTCTCGAGACAATTCTTTAGGTACAAGTCCAATAGAAATGGCCCTTCACTATTTTCCACTACAGCTCAGGTTTTCTGCCTCAGCTTTTATGCTGCTGTGAGCATGTACAAAATGGGATTCTAGTTTTAGTCCCCCTGCCCTCAGTCCAAGAAGATCTGTGCAAGAATAATTCCATCCATAATTCTGCTCTTGCACTTAGAAATAAATACAGGAGTTAACATTCAAGAAGTTCTTTGGGTACTGGAAAGATTAACAGGTCTTTCAATCCTCATACAGGTGACCACAAGGTACAAGCTTTATAGACATTTGATGAATGAAGGGTTGCCACTAAATGAAAGCATGTCAAAAAGCTCTAGAGGAAATCATTGCAACAAGGTTTTAGGAGTTTGTGACGGCACCGTGAAATGAACCCACTTTATGAGGCTACAGCGTGTGTGTAGAAGGTATATGCAACCTCCTCTGTATTCCTAAAATGATCACCAACATATCATTGGGAACTTGGGCCTCTGAGAGTCATTTCTCTCTCTGTGCCTCAGTTCCCTTGTATGAAAGTCAGGATAATGTCTTTGGTGCTCCTTGGATGAACAGAACAAGTTCACCTCTTAAATGTCAAGTTTTACAATCAATCACAGGTTTACCACATCTTTTCTACCTAACCATTTAAAACCATTAATATCAAAATAAGACACTCAAAAATTAGTAAAGATTGCAGAAGTCCCAGACTGTGGAACATGAATCTTAGTGATTTCAATGGATGTGATGCCAGCCTCAGAGATAAGATTAGCTTCAAAGATCCCAGAACTCTAGTGGCAAATTATTTGTTCTGCATTTTCTGTTAGTTCAGGAAAGATCTATGCCAGTCCCAACACAGTCCCTCAGCTATTTTTCCCCCCCACTTTGAATATTTTCCTATGAATGCTGTTTGCTACCTAACAAACTATCAAAAAACTTCAGACCCCAGCATTCTGTGGTCAAATTTATTGTGTTTTCCCTCTTAAAGAATTTTTGTTTTGAAATATTGATGAAAAATTATTTGCCAGGTAATCAGTAAAGGAACTGAGATATAATCCAGTCATTATAGTCACTCACTTACATGGGTATACTACAGGTAATCCTTTCTTACATAAATGCAGTTACACTTAAGGAAGGTTACATGCTATATTTTCAGTTATGCATGTTATATTTTCAGTATTTTCTTTCTTCTACCAAGACAGATAATGTTGGATGCATAAAGTTCCTCTTTTATGTGGCATTTCCTTTAAAGCAAGTTTGTCGCCTTAAGTAAATTTTTCCTTGGCTGTAATGTGATATATATACACACACACATATCTGTATCTGTCATAGATATCTACATTTATCTATCATACTTACTCCACTGCAAGATGTTATTACAAATTGGAAAAAGAAAAACAAAAAGGACAAATTTCCCTACTCCATGTTTAAGATAAGTTGGTATATTTAGAAATGTAAATTCTGGGGTTTTTTTTGCACCTGAATACACCACCCACCCCAGCAGCACCTGATGTCAGTAGCAGTTCGTGTATGTTTGCAGCTGCAAAATCTTTTGATATCCAGGTGCCACTGGAAACCATCACTGGATTACAGTATTTTTTCTGACATGTAAAAGATCCAATCAGCCTAAAAGTATTTAACACTTTCTACAAAGACATGTTATGAAGAAGTCCAAGTGTCTTTTGAAAAAGGAGGAGTTACTACCCTGTATCCTACTAAAATGCATACTACTTCCAACATTTTTCAAGTAGGCAAGATGAATATGGAGGGAGGAGGGAAGAAAATTATTCAGAGAAAATTCAAGTTCGAGAGAGAAAAAAAAATTCTTATTTATAGTTCAGAGATCTGTGCTATTTTAATTCCTCATTTAAAGAACTATTTTAAATTATAAATTGCAAGCCTATTTCAGATATCTTGTGCTTCTTGTGTGAATACAAAAATATGAAAGAATAAGGTAAAAAAAGATATTAAATAGTGATTTAATTTGTTCAGAAAGCATTGAGTGATTAGCATCTGCATGGAATTACATAGCTCGGTTCTACTTGAAAACTCTCTTAACTGGAAGAAAATGTGCCGTCATAAATGGATGTTAAACTTAGCAGCAACAGTTTATTGGCAGCTTCCCAAGACTGGCATCAATGTGAGAATTTGTGTTCGATATGAATGAAAAAAAAATTGTTAATGCTGTATTTGAATGAAGTTTGAAATTGTTAAACACAAAACACCAAAGATGCCACTCATGGACATGATAGCTATTTCAGGGGAGAGGGAGGATGGCAAACTTCCCACTGCATGATGAAAAATATGAAAACATTAAGTAGAAATATTTGAAGAAATTAAGGCCTGGAACTATAGCTTTCAACAAAGAAGATTATGTCAGTTCTGTGTATTCCTGCATAAGAAAACCAAAGTGCTGGTTGGGATTTCTGAGCATTTCCACAACCCAAAGAGTAAGAGGAAGCTATTCAAAGTCAAAAGAATTTCAGTGTTAACTGCAATGAAAACAGACCAGAGCCTTTATCTTAATCAGTTACTTAGAATGAACTGATACTGATACATCATCTTTTCTCCCTCCGTGTTTAGAGCCAGAGCCACTTACACATTACTGATGTATTTTCAAAGTCCCACACATGGGCAATAACATGCAATTCTTGCAAATATTTTGAGGGAAGGGATTGCCTGTATTTTGCCTCTGCTGTACTTCAGGGTCATGAGTCACTAAGAAAATATGGAGAAATATTTGTTTTTGTGCTTTGAATAAGAAGTCTTTTGTGACAGAATATAAAAGTGGGGAAGTAGTTTCTACGTTTATTATTACTACTCAATTTATTAAGAATGACAAACTTTGAGACAATTGAAATACTTAGATGGAAACATGCCATTATCTCCAGTATTTTCTGCAAATTTTCAGTCAACATCCTAATTGTACTCCTGTCCTATATGATGAAATGAGCTCCAGCTCTCTCCATACATGACATAGCAGTAAGAAAAAAGAGAAAATCTAAATGCTATTTATTCAGCAACTGAATCTTAGCCAAAATTAACTACTATTTACTATGGTTAGTGGTCATTTTACACATATAATAAGCACATAAGGCACTTGTAACATTTGAAAGCCTGAGATTTGCATTATCCTGTAGGCTCTTCTAATTTTGTTAGGTATATACTGACAGAATTAAACATGGGCAATTATGAGAAAAAAAAATTAGTTTTGTTAAGGCTGAGATAAGCAAATAAAAGAAAATAAATACAATATTAAAGTTGCTAATGCTCTATCCACAGCAAAATTCTTATAGTTATGTGCTCCTTTCCTTTCTAGCAACACGTAATTTTCTGCAGGGATGTCAAGGGGACCATTCTCTCGATTTTCCTAGCAAGCCAACATCTGCTAAATGCAGCACGACGTGCTCTTTACCTTTGTTGTAAACTTGAGGCTTTTCCATTTAAGAACTGTATAAATGAATCAGTATTCATCCACACCTATGCCTAGGTGTATCCATTACAAAGCAGAGAGTGCTCATTTTTAATCTCCTCCTTATTCTGATTTTATGCCATATTCCTCTGCACTGATGCTGTTTGGAATTGCCCTAGATATATTAACAAACACAAGGAAAGTAAAACCATAAACAATGGTGATTTTCCCCTAATTTTCTGCAAGTATTTCTTGACAGACAAAGGTGATAAAAATGCAGAGGTAAAAGGTCTTGCCTTACATCTCCTTTAAACTCAGTAGTTTAACAAGTTGCTACAAAACAGAAGTTTTGTCCTCTGCTCCAAAAACCAAGATGACAAGATCCCAAGCTATATATTTAGATTTGCCTTCTAAAATCCTGTGCAATATTTAGTAACTTGTATTCGATGGCAGAATTTCCAAGGGAAATAGTAGGGGGTTGTCTGTTTTGTTTTGATTTTTTTAAATGTATATACATTTCTCATCTGTTGAAAGGAAATCTACCTACATCAGCAAAAAGCACAGGTGAAAAGATTAACATGAAAAAATGCAACCACCATTTCTTTAGTGAATGCTTTTGAATCAGAAAGTAATTTTTCTCATGCTGCAGAAACCCTCTATTTGAACGAGCACCCAGTAACATCACTTGTCCCTCTAATTGTCATCATTACTGAGACAGAAGCAGCCTTTGTTGATCACACACAGCATTCTCTAAAATCCATTTTTCCAGTTAGGTTTTTGTTCTCCTTCTTGTCCGTCTGCTTTTATTTAGTTTTGAGGACAATTACAGCGGTACTTGGGTTAACTTGTGGCAGTAAGACATTTGCAGAAGCTGTTGCTCTCAGTAATGTTGGCTATTACTGATTACAGCATTGCTCAAGGCAGATTCCTTGTTCTAAATGGCACTGAACATTTTTACCTGGATATTGCAACACCACATTATGAGCACTGAGATATAAACAGAACAGTAAGCAGTGCTGCTGGCCTCTGGATTTAAACAATAAGCCAGAAGACTTGTGTGTGGAGACACAGCTAGAAAATTGAGCTACCACCAAAGTATCTGATGCAATGTCTGTATCTTTCTCTAATTTGTTACTGACCAATTATTGCATTCAACTCTGAATCACAGTCCTAAATAATAAAGGTCAAAGTTTTCATGGACATTTTCTGTGTTTGAGTTGCTACCTTGAAGTAGCTAAAGCTGTGTTTTACAGTTGCAAGGTTCCCAAATTTCTCACTGGGATTGTATGCCCTCAACATCAGAAAAAACAAAGCCTCACATCACCTCAAATCAAACCCCATTTCATTGGAAAAAGAGGTTTAACCTCTGACAAAAGGAGGGGCTGGACCCTATAAGTGTATTCGCATTTAAAAAATCCCAGTCTAGAACATTTGCTTAGTCAACCCCAATCTGATCTCACCTCATTTCTCAACTTTGTTGAATACCAGAAAAAAGAGTTATAAAAATTCTGGAAATATAGCACATCATAATAAACATTTGTGGCACTTTTATGTAGTACAAAACTACTGCAAATATAATATTTTCTTAAATAATTTTATAGGATCTCTACCTATGTAAAAACAGCAAATATTTGTGGACATTCTCATGATTACAAGAATTAGATTCATGCAGCTTTTCAGCAAATGCTGAAGTGCTACAATCATCCATGATATCCTCGGATATAAAGGTGGGAGCATGGCAGCACCGTTAGGGAAGCGTGCTGGAGTTGAGGATGCTGACCTGGCTCTGTCTGTAACCTGCTGTAACCTACTCCAGTGCACCATATCAAAACTTCCTTTCTCACATCAGCTTTCCTAATACCCAGCTCACCCAAATAAAGTGTTTTCCTACTTTCATGTATCAGGAGGAGAGGTAAGAATCCTGTGATAACAGATATTTGTGAAGTTATTTGGGATTTCTTAGTGCAAGGCAAAATAAGCTTGTAGTTCTCTAACATTTAATAATGATTAGTAAAGAGGGGATAAGACTGCTCCACATTGTACTAAATAAAGGACTTTTCCAAGGAAGTTTTGGTATTATTGTCACTACTGAACCACGCTGCGATCTCCCATTAACCACACTAAACCTGTCTTTTAAGCTGTGATGCTGCTCAATGAAAACAGTCTATCTACTTTGAAATTAAGCCCCAACTTGTTTAACTCCTGACCACACTTTACCAGAGCCCTATCAAGCAAACACAAAAAACAGCAAAAAAGAAAGTGAAGGAGACAAAGCCACTCTAAGATTGTGCATCCCCAAACCAATATGTGCCCTAAAATCTAGCATTCAGAAAACCTTCATCTCTGTCACCTACTGCCTCATCTCATTACCACATGTTCACCAATTACTATGATTTTCTTCCCTTTCCCACCAGAAAGGACCTTTGTTCCCCAATACGAGTTTAAGTGGCGAAGGGGGTGCCCGGTGCCTTGGTGCTGTGACCGCAGGAGCCTCTTCTGCCTCAGCATCAGTGCGAGCACGGCCCGGCTCCAGCACCCCACACCGACCCCTTGCGCAAACCGACAACGCGGCGGGATTTGGGGAATCGTAGCCCTGGGAAGGGACCTCCACCCTCTTTCCTTGCTCAGACACCCGCTTAATTTAATTCCTCAGCTTTCGGCAACTTTGCTCCGCACCAACAACCCCCCAGGAAACTTCGACAAGAAGAACAAAGGGGCAAAGAACAAAGAGCCGGAGAGGGGTTGGAAAGGGAGGGGAGGGAAGGGGGAGCTCCCCCCTTTCGGGTCAGGCCGGAGACCCTCCCCTCCGGCCGCCCAGGGTCAGCCCTGCCTGCCCGCCCACCACAGAGCCCCGGCTCCGGCGGCTGCTGAGTGGGGACGCCCCGGGCTGGCCGTGGGCGCCCCACCCGGGCTCTGAGCCCCCACACAGACCCTGCCAGGGCTTGCTCGGGGTCTGGTTGGTGCCCGACCGCGCAGCGCCCGCTCCTGCCGTGCCCTCAGCGATGAGATAAGCGGGGGGAGGCTGCCCCGCTGCCCCCGCACACGGCCGTGCCTTCCTGGCCGTACAGCCCTGTCCCAGCGAGGGCCCGCGCCGAGCATCCTCGGCAGCATCCCCCGCAGGGCCGGGGGCGACCCGTTCCCCAGGAAAGCAACACGTGTCGACCCCACAGCCACGGTCCCAGAGCCGGGGCCGCTCCGCGGGACGGCTTGAGGGGCTTTTGGGGACAGCTTGAAAACAGCGAGCAAGAAGAAGCCGAGGCGAAGCAGCGGTCCCGTTTCGCTGCGGCGGTCCCGCTCCCCTCGCAGCAACGTTAAACTTTTGCCGAAGTATCGCTATGCACCCCTTTTTTAATGGCCCGCTTCCCTCACACCCCGTCTTACCGAAAGCGACCCCTCTGTCCTGCTTCCTCTGTTATCAGTTAAACAACCTTGAAGAGCCGCAGGTGCCCTGGATTGCCTGTTGCTGAGAGGCCCCTGCCCTCTTATCGAGGGATGGGGGTAATTAAATCTGTTGTCATGGTGTGGTCATACAGTGCTGGCTGTGGGAGGTGTAAACCCCGTGCGGCTGCCGGCAGGGAGCAAGGGAAGAGGGGGAAGGTTTGGGCAGGACAGCCGTGCCCGGCGTCTCTGCCCGAGCTCAGAGCGAAGCCAGCGGGGCAGGGAGAGCCAAACCCCGGGCAGGGCAGCAATCCTGTCATTAGGGACCACACGCACTGAGTGCCATCCTGCAACTACCTCTTAGAGAACGGCAGGGAATTATCATTATTCTTCTCGGGCAGGCATTTCCAATTTGGAGTTAATTGACGCGGTTCATCATTTGAGTAATGACCAAAGGAAAGCCGAGCTTTACCTGAGAAACTTTAAGAGGTTTTTCTTTCTCCCCTCCCCCTTTCTTTCTTTTTGATTTAAGACAGAAGTGAGCTAACAGAACCTCGCCTTCTTGAAGGTGAAATTAATCTGGTCCTTCATCGGGAGCGGGAACAAGCCGCGAGCCCGGTATCGAGGCGGGACGCGGGTGGCCGCAGGACGCGGTCCAGAAGCGGTTCCGAGTTCAAACCAGGCTGGACTGCCCCTGAACCAGTCCAACCACTCCCAAATCCCGAGCGGGGAGAGCCCCCCTCGTCCCTCAAGCCTCTGCCGTGAGCATCCCGCATGAACGAAATCAGAGAATGGTGGGGAACGGCACAAACAGCTTAAAAACCTGAGGCTGGCGACTGAGGAGCGTGAGGCAGAGCTGGAACATGCGTTTGCGTGAAACGCTGCCCTGGGAACGGGAGGAAAACTTGAGCGCAGCCTATGCCCTGAGTTAACTAAAGCCAATTACTTGTCTCCATATAAAAGGTTTCGTGTATGGTTACAGCTGAGGAAATACGAGAAGCTGATGAGTCTGTTTTGGTTATGATTTAATCAAATAAATTAAAGGAGAAGGGTAAGGATACGCCCAATCTGANGTTTATTGGAAAATGCACCAAAAAAAAAAAAAAAAAAAAAAAAAGCCATGACCTTTTTTGGGACGCTCTCCGTCCAAAGCCTTTCCTGTTGTACAGAGCAAAGCGAGGCTCTTGGAATCCATTGATCTCATTACTACTGGGTGTTTGGGGTTTCTCTTTTCCTCCCAATGGAGTAACCTTTCATAAACGATTGCAATTTCGGGGGGAAAAAGTGAGTAGGTGTCAAACCAAGCTGGGGGTGGGGCAGAATTTTGCGTTTCAAGCAATTTAGCAGACAGCAATTCTGCTTACAGCAGAGAGGTAGGTGGATACTTGAAAACATCTTCCACCGGGGTGTCCTACTTTGGCAATTCTAATTAAAACAAGGTTTAAAAGATGCAAAGAAAAAGCAAGCCTCTTGCTTTATTTCCAGTGGGCGTGGGGGATACCGTCAGGCACAAAGAGTTCTTCCAGCTTGTTCTAACGTGCACCTTTGTTTAAAAGAAAAAAAAAAATAATCAAGCTCGTCCTCTGATTTCAACTAATGTATTTTTAACTGGATTTCTTTCCTCTGCTTTGTGTGATCTGATACCTACAGTGTAGCCCTGGCCCACTTTCAGCCCTGCGGGTGCCCCGCATTGTGTGCGTGTCTGAAAGAAAAGGGAAAAGTCTTCCATCTCACACTCTTTTGCCCTGTACCTGTGCTTGGGAATTGAATCGTGTCCAAGCTAGTAGTCAGCAAAACCCGCACCCTATTCCCTTTCTCGCTGCCTAACCCGAGAGGAGACGCGACTTTGTAGGTGCAGCCTGGCTGGCGTGGCTGTGAGCGTCCAGCACCTCGGATCAATAAAGCAGCCAGTTTTCTGACGTTTCTTTTCCACGGCTGCTTATTGAAAAGGAGCCTTTACCGCCACCTATAAATAGCGTTGCATCCAAGTCAATCTTTCTTTTTTATTATTTTTTAAATTTTTTTTCCTCTCTACATAAAGTACCAAAGTTCTAACCAAGATACTGCAAGTTCTCCTTGCTGCTCAGCGAGGGCTCGCCCCAGAGGGGCTGCGCTGGGGGTCCTGGCTCCAAAGGCGGCTGCGCTGCCGCCTCCAAAGGGAGCGGAGGCTTCGGCGGAGCCAGTCCCAGTCCCGCACGGGCCGCCTTTGAACTTTGTTCCCAGGAATGGGAGGGAGAGCAGCGAATACCGATACTCACCGTGCTCTTTGGCTTCCCAGATGTAACTCCGTCTCTCCCTCTTCTTTGTGTATAAATGAGCAGAGGTTACATCCCGGGCACGCGGTATAATGCCCTGGATAACCCCGACCCTGTCTGTTAATTTAATGCTACGCTAACCTCAGAGTGTGTGATTGGAGCTCGAGTGTCGGGTTAGAAAAGCGCCTCTCCACGCTGGAAACAAATTCGCTTTCTCTCTCCACACCCACCCCTTTCCACGCGGAATCTCCCAGCCCTGCATTCCTGCACAAACCAGGACACCTACCTTTCCGAGAGTCACGTTCCCTAGCATAGATTGCATTTTTTGCCCGCTCTGGAAACAACTGTGCAGTTCCCCAGACCCACGTGCCGTGCCGTGCCGTGCCCTGCCTGCTGCGTGGGGTTTCACAGTGGATTCACGCACTGTGCCACGCCGGGGTCTGGCACTGCCAGAAAAGCGCTGAGACCTCGCGTAGGGGAAGGAAGGCGCTGCCTGTCGCCCCCTCTGCCCCTCGCTGCCCCTTCGCTGGGGAAGGGGTGGCGGGGGCGAGGGGCCGGGGCTCTCTCTCTCTCTCCCCAAAATCGCACGCTCAGCCCGCGGGACTGGGCTGCTCTGGGGGCGCTTTCTACCTGCCTGCACAGCGGGCTGGGAGCTGACGGACTGTCACTGCTGTACGCGGAGCGATCAAACCCCCTTATCCCGGCGTGATATCGAGCTCTCTCTCTCTTTATTTATTTATTTTTAATTCCCTTTCAATTACCCCAAATGAGGTTTGATGAATACAGCTCGTTGTCCGCGTTGATACCAGGGTAATAATTGTCAGGGGGTCTGAGCGCTCCGGGAAAAGGAAAGCGGAGGAAGAGGGAGGGATACAACCTCCGCTATCTCGCTGTTACTAATTCCCAGCCGGCTCGGACTCAGGGGACAAGGCGATCGCTTAACAAACCCTCCTCCTCCTCCTCTCCCTTCACCACTCCTTCCTTCCTTCCTTCCTCTTCGCCAGCACATTTTCTCCCCCGCGTTTGCCCACGTTTCATTCCTCCTCTTCATGAGGAATAAACCGTGCAAACTCNTCAAAAAACAAAAAAAAAGGAAAAAAAAAAAAGGAAAGGTGGATGGGAAGGATACAGGAGGAGAATTTAAAAAAATAAGAAAGGGGAGGGAGGAGGAAAAGGACAGAAAGTGTCTGTGCCTGATCGCTGACCATCTGTGCAAAAGGTGATCATTGTTAGGTACTCACATGGCTGGTGGCAGAGCAGCTCTTAGCAATTAATAAGTCTCTCAGCTTGAGCTCTTCTTTCCCCTTTTGGATGGCAGCGCTCTCTGCGTGGCTCGCTCTCTCACTCGCGCGCACACACAAACCCGATCAGATGCTGCAGGACCGGCCACTTTGCGAGGGCAACAACACGGGAGGGTTTGTATTACTCCAGGTTCGTGTGTGTAGCCTATAAATAGCGAACTTTTTGATGGAATCAGCTAACAAATGAGAGGAGAAGGCGTAATTTTGCGCAGGGAGCCCCCCTTTCTCTTTGCAAGATTAAAACCCCCCAGGCAGCAGACAGAGCTAAAGTTGTGGGTGTGTAGAAAGGAATTTCACTTTATTGTGATAGTGCGCGAGATTTGTTTGTTTGTTTTGGGGGTTGTTTTTATTCCTCCCCCCACCGCCACCCCCCACCAACCCGTACGTTACATCCTCCTCCCTGCCTTCCCAGCGAGGGGCAGCAACTGACCCGTATTAGCACCGACTTTAACTCCAAGTTGGGACCACACGGCGCATTTGAGGTTTTTCTTTTGGTGGTGGTGTGGTGGTGCCTGTTGGTGGTGATTTTTTTTTTTTTTTCCGGGGGCAGGGGGGGGAAGATGTCTACGCGATACCGTGTGGAAGTGCAGGA